>JARJDQ010004395.1:0-14225 GCA_030264215.1 Geostiba sp. GC000077 | reverse complement strand
TTACAAATTCGGAGTGATATTCATAGATGGCGCAACATTTTCAAGATCAAGATCAAGATCAAGATTTTTTACTTCAAGACAAGATTGAAAGACCAAGAATATACCAAGCCAAGAATAATATTATTTTTCTTGATTATTTTCAAGACAAGATCAAGAATTAGATTCAAGACCAAGATTCTTGTCTTGGTGAAACCCTAATCCTGCGTATGCAATCCTGTACGATTATTAAAAGTGATGGCTCACTTCAGTCTCAGTTAAGTCCGACTTGAGTTAGTAAAAAGAACGTCTTGTCTATTGACACGATCCAATGTGAAAATACGTTTAGAAAGCCATTGACATGACGAGAAAGTTAATATTTTACATTGAAAGTCCAGTGCACTTTTAAACCCAAGGCACGGTATAGTGCAATAGCGATAATTCCATTAATCGACATCACATCCACATCACGAACATCAAATCCACGCTGAAGCCATTGTTGACTGTTGACGTTTGTTTTTTTTTGTTCGTCCGCTCAGCGCGACGGCTTTAATTAAATAATTTGTCGACACAAAAAACGCGCGCGCTTAATACGTGACAGGTGTGTAATTTGATAGGAGTACATAAAGTATCACTGTGTAATAAAAGTTTCACATTAATAGACAATGATTAGTCACCTCTACGATGATTGTAATTAACATTCCAGAGGAAGGCGGGCGAAAAAGGGGAAAACGCAAACAAACAAAAACGACGAGAGGCAAATGCAATCTAATGTAATGATTATCGTTTCGACTTTCGTGTCTAGGTATAGATATATAGGTATAGTTACAGCATAGGTATTACATAGTATACTACTATATCCATAGTAGATGATACATGAAATAAAAGTTGTAATCCAATGTAATCCAAGCTTTAAATCCTTTAAAGGTATGCAGCCAAGTGAACACGAAGAGTTGACAGTTGACAAATTGCAGTGACTCTTACCTTATAAGCTATAATGCAATTAAAATACAAATTGATACTCTGCATCGAACATCGATGCGCGACAAGCGCGTGCATTTGAGATTAGTGAGGTTAGATTTAAGAGAAACGACGCAAGCAATAACTCATTTTAAAGGTTGTCGGGTATACTCGGGGCTTGTCGAAATTTCATAACATAACGAAATTCAAACGGCGGTACATAAATTTTTATCTCCACCTGATGAAGACCGAATACGAAAGAAAAGAGAAAAAGAAAAAAATCAAAGTTCGGCATCTCTTTCGAATTGGAGCGAGCGAGATGGCGGGCGCGACGCACATATTTTTCGAGCAATTTTCTTCTTTGGGACAGGCTATAATTACACCCCCCAAAGCGGGTCTATAATTTGATACGAGGGCGGCTGGGCGCACCTTTGATACGATGTCAATTACCCCTGGGTTCGGTACTGATTATCCTTCGGATGCGAGGCGAACGCTGGAACGCATCATCGAACAGAGCGGAGCGATCGACGTGCGACGTGCGCACCGAGTGTTGCATACATTTAGTTGAGGTTATTGAGGTTATGGTTACCATAACCACACAAGAGTAGGAGACACCTTGTGCGTGCGAATGGCCTGGCCCTGCATGTTATATGAGCCGCGAATATGGCACTTTGATCTCGAGACACCGAGACACCAAGAGTACCAAGACTCGTATGCTAATTTGCTAATTTGGGTAATATTGTGTACTTAGCACATCGGATGCCAAGGTTCGTTATCTCCTATACTATAGTTGTGGAGATGTTATGTGGGTGTGACATTTTTTTTAGCATAGACTTTAGACTCTTTAGATCTCTAGAGGGTGTTAGAGATGTTGTCTGTAGATTTAGAACTGACCTAAACCTCGCAGTTCGTCAGGCTCAGGTCCTATAGCCCGGAGGTGTTTGTCGGAATATCAGAGTTGTTCTTGGTCTGTGCTGTGCCCTGAGCCTCTGCTGACTTGAAGTGGGTCGAGTGACCTTTCGGCGGTCGTGCGGTCGGGCTCTCCTCTCTCTTCAACGGAGCGTGAGCTGAGGTCTGGGACTCTGGTCACTCTAGGGTCTTGGGTGCTTGGGTCTGACCCCGAATGAGAGCAAAGCGTCGGCGGTCGGCGGCGGCTTTTTCGGCGCGTCGCCTTCACTTTTACTCTCGCTGGCCGCACACGCCATCCATCTCACGGTCCCAGACCGTCCGTTTCGCAAATAGACTTAGGCGCCGGTCGCATCATCAAGAAAATTATTCCGAACCGAAACAAGCAGACTCCAGAATTGAAGCACATCACGTTCCGGTTATGGTGATGGATTCTTTGTAGACACTTTGTGCAGAGGATGATAATCTAATTGTATGCAAAACTATATGGCTAAAATGGTTCCGTTCCAATGCAAGAAACAGTTCAAGAGCATATGTTGGATATTGCGCCAGGGAATAACCTGATCGGACAGTCGATAAGTATTGCTGGAACTACCGAACTATAGGAGAGATGAAAATGTCAAAACAAGTCGGGATCTCCCATCTCAAAGATTTATTCCCCTTTTGGATGCACCATGCGTAGTAGAGAGCCAGAGCCACATAATTCTAATTAATATTTTCCCACAATGTAAAGCGTTGCCGGCCCACTGCGGCTTTTATACGGACTTAAGGAGAGATGGGTGAACCCGCAAAGAGGCCGGCATCGGCATCGTCTTCGGGACGACCGTATAAGTCTTAACAGTCTTAAGACAATGCATCACCAACGCCGGCGATCATCATTTCAATATATTGCGTTAATGCCCTTATTTCTAATTAAGGGCCGGCCCACCGAAGACCGAAAAACAGCCGGCGGCGTGGCGCCTCTCTCACTCTGGCGGCCTTTCGGCTTCCGATTTACCTGTGTACCCCGAATCGATTTCACACGTTTTTGGCATTGGCACATATTTCCATCAAATTGAGGTTAGGTTCAAAATGTCGAACTTCTGAAAAAGTCACTTTTTGTTATTTCCTCTACTTCTGCCAGACTGCAATATTTTAATGGCTAGAACTATAGAGGCTGGATAAATGAGAGGTAGTCAAGGAGTGTTTGACCAAGCTACTCTTGGTCACGGTGTTCAAAAATCCCAATTTTGCACGCACCATTTATAAGTCCATTTACGTAACATATTACCGAAAATACTCGTAAACTGGCCCCGACGTCGTTATCTCCACTAATAGTAATAGTGGAGGGTCTAGGGGTACCGCGGTGCGTATACAGGGTGGACTAAAATTGTCGGGCAAAATGTTTGGCAAATTGTTAAGTTTTAGGTTACAAATATGCATAATATCAAAATTATTTTTCGTTGCAAAGTCTACTGTTGTAAATGTCAAACACTTCAGCAAAGTCAGTTTTCTTTTGTACGAGTTTTACTATATAGCTGCTTTGCAACGATAAAGAATTTTATTATTATGCATATTTGTAACCTAAAAATTCAAAATTTGAGGACTTTGTGAGAGCAAACGCATTTTCTTATAAAGATTATCGTTTTCTTTTGACATAAACTACAAAGTTAGCTGGCGTTTTCCCGCCAATTTTAGTCCACCCTGTATAGGGAGTAAGGGGGTGCAACCTGTTCGCCATTCTGCCGGTGAATGACTTTTGGCGCCAGCGTGAGCGGCGCCCGAAGACTTCACACGTTCCACACTCATCCGCACTGTTCCACAAAGGACCAAAAACGCAAATAATTATTTATTACGCACGACGAATTTTAATCGCCAAGCAAAATTAAAGCAATAAGGCATTGATGATTTATTATAGCGGCAGCAGCTCAAGTTTTAAAAGCTCTTGCTGCACTTTTTTGCTTTTTTGTTGCCTGTGATAGTGTAATCGTCGTAATACTCGTAATGTAATTTGCAAAATCAATTAATGGCCGTGCTCCGGTATTAAATATCAGCGCATTCAGCGCTATGAAAATTAATTAAATTGCAATGCGGTGCAACACTTTAATTGAATTTAATTTGATATTAATTGCTTTTCCTCATTCGCGCATCGGCACCGGTATCGCGATTCGTGAATGCAAACAAACATTCTGCCAACTGCAATAATATTTGCAGTTGGGGTCTTGGGGTAAGTTATCATTACGGCAGGTATACAGAGTATTCCATTTGCTCAATAATGTACTAATCACACAGCCGCATGAATAATGCGCCAACATGTTTCGCCTGCTTATTAAATCCATCCATACACAAGTTCTCAAGTTCGATTAAATTTAATATCGCGGTAGCTCAGAGCAAGGCTTTGTTGGTAAGGATTAGGATTATCACTCCACGTCTCCACAGTCAAATGTAGTGCATCCGTGCGACAGCAAAGTCCTTGCAGAACATTAATAATGTAATGTTTTCATTGGGAAACTTTCCCACCGTTGTGCCCATCGCACCGTTTACCAAGAAGAGAAGTTTCGATATTTACGTAGTTCGTATAGGTATAGGCATAGGACTAGGACTATAATAGATATACAGAGAGTGCACGTGAATTGGGTTGCCTAGTATGAATATTTGAGCGCTGCCCGACGCTGGTTGGCGCTAGGTGGCAGTTGTAACGCTCGGTGGATGTCGTTTTTTTATTACTCGACAAGTCGACAATCGGTAAGCCACGTATGTCGTGGTAATATCGCGGTTACGCCGCGCGGCGCGAGTCGAGCAAAACGTTAAAACGTAACGAGACACGTGCGGTGTTCCCATAATTTGGGCCCGCCTAACGACATGTAAAAATGTCAACCGTGAAGTTGTCGCGCGACGTTTTGCCGGTTTTGCCAGCGCCGGCGGCAGACAATGGCGTAAAGTTGGCTACCTATTGAAGCAGGGAGAAGGGGGGAAAATTGTCACCGTCACGTAGTACATGTCCACGTCCACGTATAGGCAATACGCCGCACCGGTAAATTCATGACATTATATTGCAAACTATTGATGTGTTTCAACATTTCGTTCAACTTTTATGAATGTTTTAAAACGCTTTGAACTTGTTTGGAATTGCTGCATTAAAACTTTACTAACGCTACAAATTGTGATGTAATAAAGTTTTAATAAAGTAACTAACCTAACCTAACCACTTTATGTGGTTTCATGGTTTTTGGTGGTTTCTGTTTCACATTGTTTTATCAGCAGGAGAAACAATTTCAGATTTTTTTAAATTGAGTTTTTTTTTCACGAAAATTTGGATTTTTTAGGAAAGTGAACAGTTTTTCAGGATTCTTGAAGTAAAACTTTTGTTGTGAAGTTATTCCGAGTTTCTCCGGTTTCTCCACAATATCCTAGGACATAGGATCATCTTACACAACGTAAGAAACTCTTGCAACAGACTAAAATGCAAGTTTGACGGAATAAGGCGATCTTACTTAGGGAAACGTTTAAATCGTTTTTAACATTTTTTGTTAGTTTAAAAAGGAATAAAACTACAAAAATGAATTTCTTCGAAAATAAATATAAAAAAAAACAGCAAAAATTAATAAAGGAACAAAGCCAAACAAAACATTTTAACGGTAAAAAATACGTTTTAAACAAATAAGACATGTTTTAAACAGGTGGAAGAGAAAACACGTTTTAAAACAAACAAAAAATACGTTTTAAACATTAAAAAAACGTTGGTTTTGTTGTATTTAGAAACAATCCTGATCTTACTTGTTAACCGTAGTTGAGATACAAAACATAACCCTTGTAGGTTTGTTCCATATAAAGGTTTCCTCGACTACCTATAACTATTGACTATCTAAATATATAATTTTAGAATCTGGAGAAATCATGGTCTAGTTTTGTTATTGCAAATATTATTTTAGCCTCGTAGGTCGTAGCCCTAGAAATGAGGTTGCGTACAGTGTTGTCAACTCTAACTAGATCCTAATGAAAGAGATGGTCTTAAAAGCATAAATAGTAGGAGAAACCACATTTGGCAATAAGACTATCTTAATTTTAAGAGTTTCTTAGTAAGACTATAATATAAGTGATGATGATGGAGAAACCGGACATAAATAGCTTATATAATTAAAAAAACAATAAGAATTAAGACTTATCACTGTCTTTTCTCACCAAGAACTCAATTTATAGAGCTATGTACTTTTTCTCAAAAGACAAAGATTTATACTTCCTTGAATTTTTGACTTTCCTCTTAGTCATGATACTCATGATACTCATGATTTTTCCAGATTTAGCAGACTTGTTTAATGAGTGAATACTGAACCTCCCCGAGTGTAGAGAAAGAGGATCATTATAAAGATTGTGTAAGAGCAAGAGTGTAAAAGCCACCCCCAGTCCCCACGCATTGCGTAGCAGCCTGCGCAAAGTGCGTCGCCTCGAAGAGGCGAGGGTGGGAGGAAGAGGGGAGGCCGAGCACGCGCGGCACCCCCGCGTGCGCTTTCGAGAGTGGGTGTGGCAGGACGATAAATCAGTTACAACCACCAAAGAGGCTCTCTCGCGGCGGCGCCCCGTAATACGACGGCGCTTTCCCGATTTTCGTTCGCTCGCGCTCCCCATCGACCCCAATGCCATCCCAGACCATCCTCCCCGACAACCCCATACTCCCTTCCTGCTGGTGTGGACTCAACTAGTACAATTCGAGTGTTGCGAGCTTTTGCCGAGGAGCCGAGGTTTGACCCTCGCGCCCTCCGGCCCGCAGCAAATGAATAAAAATCACCCGGGGGGCCAGCAGCAAAACAAATGAATACAAATACGAAGCAGCAGTGGAAACAAATGAAACTTTTATTGTGCCTTTTTCGAATTGATATCGCAGCGCACAATAACTAATAAATTATAATTCGATGTTAATCACAGGCTCGCCACGATGGAGGCAGGCTGCCGACTTGATTCGCGAGCCGGCCCCGGCATCCTGCAGGATAATGCTATAATGCACACGGCGCGGCGCAGCGCCACACGCACCAGTAATCAATAATCGGATCCCAAACGCCCAGCTATCAATAACTTCGTATTCCGCCCACAAGGCTTTTCATTTGTCTTCCCGATATCGCAGCAAAGGGAGCCACCGCTCTCTCGGCTGCATTGTGGATGTTTATTAAAAACAAGCACAAATGCGCGCAAAAAACACGCGCCCACAGCACAATGGTGAATCCAGGCGCTTTCCCCTTCGATTTAAGGATTGCGTGTTTTATTCGCACTCTGCCAACAGTCCAACACCCAACAACGAAGCAGGGAAAGAAAGAATAATAGCGTTACAGAGAGAGGTCTTCGAGAATTTCTTGGTGTGCTTGCAATTATTGCTTTGTACCCAATACCCAAGTACGACAGTACCAATGCCGGATGAAAGGAGCACTTTGTGAATTGTGGGTTGCAGAAGAATGGGTAGCACTAGGACTCAAACTTCATATCCTCCATAGGGTTATACTATATATATGTTACCGTTAAATCATGGAAGTCTGTTATTCTATGAAATAACTGGCTTCCGTATAAAATAGAAATTCTATTCTATGCATTAGCTAGTTATTCTGTAAACTAACTAAGCTGCTCAAGATAAAGTATAAAATAGTATAGTATAAACATAACCAGGGGGTTGATTAAGCCGAACAATAACGAATCCTCCAAACAGGAACTAGGGGGTTGATAGACCAGGGGGTCAGTTCCACAGGGAGTCAGGGGGATTGATTGACCAGGGGGGTTGATAGAGCAGGACAGTTATTTTATGAAATAGCTAGTTATTTCATATATTAACGAATATACAATGGACAAACAAAATTCAGTTCGATAAGGTCTGAGGTGAGGTGATGATGATTGTGGTATTGGGTGTTGGACGTTGTGGTTAAGTTGGCTCTCTTCAGAATGTCTTCAGAATGTCTGGCCGCCCACACCGTGCTGACCAATTAAAAAATAGCTGCACGCCGGGGACCGCCAAGACGGCCAACCACGGTCCACGAGTGCGCGAAGCATCTCGACTTCTCGACAACATTGATAAATCGAAGAACAGTCCCGCTCGCATATCTACATCTGATCCCAAAGCAGGGCCGGTGGAACGGTGTGGAAAAAAGCACGTCGCTGGTTTGCCAACCCACAACCTTGGGTTGTATATGCAGTACCTGTAGTACCTGTGTATGCCCATATGGTCGTTCGTCGCGCGGCCAAGGGAATTAAAAATAAATGGAGAGTGGAGACTGGAGACTTGGAGAGCGGACTGAACCGAAGAAGTGAAGAAGTAAAGAAGTAAAGAGAAAAGTCCCAATGATGGGCGATGGCGTACAGAACTCGTTTTCGGTTCCCAAGTTCCCATACGCACCGCGCGCGCACATAATCTACGCTCTTCTCATATATGCGCCCGTCTAATTGGTTAATTTTCTTTATCGATAGGACGCGCTTGGTTTTTTTCTTCCACAGCCATTGCTTTCGGTGGGAACTGGGAATGGGAAGCAACCCGACTTCGCCGAAACCGCTACAAGCTTCGAAACTCTTCGAAACTTTGTTCGATAAGTTTGGGATTTTCGATTTTCGAAACGACACACAATACACACCGTGGTGATAAACATCTTGTGCGCGCGTTCACGTTCAGGATGAGACGATGAGATTCTCCATGGTTTTTAATTAAGAATTAAGATTAAGACGGAAGAGAAAAAAGCGTACTATACACTATAGTAAACGATCTCATTAACTATTACATGTTCTCATTATGTTTATAACTGTTCGTGGTATCGAACGAAACCCATAATTTTTGGATAATTAATTACATCAATCACGTACCCATTCACGATATCAAACCCGCGCATAGCACGCATGGCACCAGTCGGTTGGTAAGTCGTAATTCGGAAATTGACCTTGTCGATGGCCGCACGGTGGAAATTTCGGCGATTTACATGCGCGCCATGCGCGCACTTGATTTATAGATAATCGCGCGCATTTTCGGGGTGGCGGACTTTATCGGCCGCCACCACGCCAAGCGCGCTCCGTCGAAATTACCGAAAACACGCACATGCCTAACCCTTATTGCTCACATGCTCAGCAGCAACAAAAAGCGATCGCGTACGCCGTGATCATATACATACCGTATGGATTTCTCCGCATAGGACACATGTAGATGTACCCTAAGTCATTTGGAACAACATT
Source organism: Geostiba sp. GC000077 (assembly GCA_030264215.1). Classification (NCBI taxonomy): domain Eukaryota; kingdom Metazoa; phylum Arthropoda; class Insecta; order Coleoptera; family Staphylinidae; genus Geostiba; species Geostiba sp. GC000077. Next base: position 5,210 of record JARJDQ010004395.1, on the reverse strand, counting down.
TTGAGGTTTAAAACGTATTTATTTGGAAGTAAAATATAAGTATACTTTTGTAATACTGAAAGAATCATTTCTGTGCCTTGAATTGTAAAATTTTACACTAAAACCCTACTTTTGATCCTTTAAAACGTGTTTGTTATTGCTGAAACGTTCAATTTTCATGTCAGCATTTCTTCACTCGAAATAAAATAAAGTAATTTTTTTCTTACCAAAAGAAACATTCCTACACCACGAAAAACCTAATTTCGTTGTTTTAAACGTGTTTATCGATTTTGTGTTAGAACCTGTATTTTTGAAGAAAAATAAAAGTAAACTTTTGCATTGAAAGACTTATTTCTGTGCCGTAAAATTTTACGCTAAAACCCAACTTTTAATGCTTTAAAACGTATTTGTTATTGCTGAAACGTTCAATTTTCATGTCAACATTCTTTTTTGAAATAAAATAAAGTAATTTTTTTCTTACCAAAAGAAACAATCGTACCCCACGAAAAACCTAATTTCATCGTTTTAAACGTGTTTATTTTCGATAAACCCATCGATTTTGTGTTAGAACCTGTATTTTTGAAGCAAAATATAAGTATACTTTTGTAATACTGAAAGAATAATTTCTGTGCTTTCAATCGTAAAATTTCACACAAAAACCCAACTTTTTCATATTTTAAATCGTGTTTGTTATTGCTGAAACGTTCAATTTTCATGTCAACATCTTTTTCTCGAATTTAAATAAAGTAATTTCTTTATTACCAAAAGAAACATTCCTACACCACGAAAAACCTAATTTCGTTGTTTTAAACGTGTTTATTTTCGATAAACCGAAATAAAATATAAGTACATTTTTTTGAAAACCCAACTTATGATTTATTAAAATACCAAGTCAGAATTTGTTTGCCTCCCATAATGACGTCACATTAGATTGATCTATAAAGCATAGGAGACATGCCCAATGCGGAGAAATCCATACGGTATAACGCTGTAAGTACTTACGTGCAGTATAAAACATCGTGCACATTGGCAGCTCATTTTCGAGGCGCATTGGAGTTAACGACACCGCACATCGAAAAAAAGAAGCATGTAATGTGTTCATATTAAATAATAATCATCCCACCCGCACACGACGCCGTGCGCCGCACGAAAATGAAAAACGAACAGTTAATTCGTCAGGGCCGAGGGAGGCCGAGCGAGGGTGGCGCAGTTGGCGAAAACAGCTGTGCCCCTAGTCCCCTGGATGTGGGACACCTTGGGCTCTCGGCCCCTTGGCTTCGGAAATAGAGGAAAGAGGAGATTTCGGTTTTTAATAAACTGCGATTGGAACGGTGTGGACGATGGGACGGAAACAAAGGAAATAAAATGAGGGGGGCAATTTGGGGCAATTAAGTAATTACGAGTTATAAATTAGCTTCGTAACGAAATGTTTTTCATCGTTCATGATTTATAAAACGCTTTCAAAATAATGTAAAGTAACATTAGGTCACAGAAAGAAAAAAAAAACAGACACAAGGCGCTAGGGTTTCACGAGAATTTCGAAATTCAAGATTTTTTCAAGATTTTTCTGTCGAGACTCGATATGAAATTATTTCTTGGATGAGCGAGATCAGTTATGTCAAGATTTTCAAGATCAAGACTTTCCAAGATCAAGATTATTCAAGATCAAGATTTTTCAAAATGGTTTCTTCATGACAAGATTGAAAGACCAAGACAAGAATAAAATATAATTCTTTATTTTTTTCAAGACAAGGTCAAGACCAATATTGTCACAGCCAACAGAAAAATCTTTGTGGTTATGTTATGGGGTTACGACTGAGAAGAAAATAAAATAAATGCGATGATAGAATGGCGTGGAATGTGGTTCATTTGAGGTACAGCAAAAAGGATGCAAGGATGTGCACACACAGGGCGTCGGGTCCTCGGGTGGTTACGCGCAATGCGCGCACACGGCAACACCGGCAACATCGCGCCTCTCGCCACCATCTCCGGGGCACCTCCGCCTTCGGAATGGAGTGTAAGTGATGAGAAAATTACTGTGATCAAGCCGGCGGTTGTGCGGTGTGCGCGCACACCATGGGCCTCAGCCCCGCGTCAATCCATCAATCATTGGACTAATCATTTTTTGATATAAACAGTCGTAAAGTGCATACAAATCTCGGCTTGATTATTGTTATTAAGGCCTTTATTAGATGCAACCCGTGAATTTGTGCGTGTTTCATTAAATCTTCGAAATTGATTTGTTGAGTGCGCGAACAATCGAACGGGGCAAAGAGAGAGAGGAGTTATTGACACATTACGCATTGTGTACATTGTACAACGCTCGGTTGTAATTTTCACCGGCAGGGATTCCTTTCGTAAATCGGTAAACCACCGAAAATGTGTTTGAACACGCGTCTCGTCGAATGGAATGCTAGGAATGCGAGACACGGGCGCATTCATCCGGAACTAAGGACCATTAGCGATTGCTATACGATCGCACTAAGGGAAGACAGACTTGGTGAAAAATCGATCGGCAGCACGTGCTGACTTTTTCGCATCCACAACCAAATTCCTGTCTTCGTCTGTCTATTAAGATTAATTAACGTTGACATTATCTTATTCTCGGAAGACTGGGCAAAGAATTTTCCTTTTCCTAGAAGCCTATATAGAACAAAAACGATGTGTATACTGGTCTGGCCCTCTGCGTTGATGGTAATTTATCGAGTCCATTACGAAAATCATCCAGGTGCGTCGCGACGCCCACGTTGCCATGGCGATGGGGGTAAGTGCGCGACAGCGAGGGGCGAGCCGCGCGCACAACCCTAAACAAAGCCGGCGCGGCGCGTCGGAACACGCCTACGCGAATCTTATAATTTCCCGCTCTGTGGGGGCAGGAAAAAAAACATGCTCATAAAACCTATATCTGCTGCTGAGCGCACAAAACGCACAAAACATGGAAATATACATGTTCAAGCTTTCATGTATGCTTTAGTGTGCTTTTCATGTTCAGTTCAGTTCATGTCATTTCCGTTTCTTTTTCTATTCTTTAGCGGTGGCGCCAGGGCTTGTCACTCGTCTGATGTCTGATGTGTCACGTTCATTAATTTTGACAAGCGCGTGTCATAACACTTGTTAATCGCACTCTCACTCAACGCGCATTCAACGCGATAAATCAAGCAATTTCCTTATTTTGATAATTCTATTTACTTTATGTATTTACCTTCACCACATCACTGTAATTGAAATAATATTACTATACAGGGTGTTAATCTTAAAAGTATACGCTGTTTTTCTCAGGATCGTCTCAGCTCGGATTCACAGTTGAAATCCCTACAATTTCCATATATAGAGCAAAGAAGACGCCTATGTATACTTTTAAAATTTATGTCCTGTATATACCTAGAGTCATGAAGGCAATAGTTCACATTCAGCTATCGATATTAATTAATTTCTACCAATCTTCGAATGTTTCTCATCTACAATTCAAACAATTCAAAAATATAGTGGGTATGTATATAACATATATGTAACTTTGGTTATGTACATGATATAAGCACATTTTTATGTACCAGATATGTTGACATTTAAGATATATCCGTTACATAACATGGTTATATCTCCATGTAATCTATCTATATACCAGGCATATAGCATATATATGTGTGTTTACTGGGTAGCTACCAAGATTAAACCTGAAAAAGCAACGAAATGAAAGGAAAAAAAATTCAATTTTAAAAATACTGCGCTCGATCAACAAGGTTGCACGTTACACTTTCTGTCTTAAATAATGTCGAACTCCTTATATAAGGTAGAACGAAGGAAGGACAACTTCTGTCCACCCTGTATAAGCAGTCTCGTACAGCACAACATATTTGTAAATGTTAAACGTGAATTTTAAATATTACCTCCGTCGCTGGCAATGTTTTAATGTTTAAAATCACCTTTAATTATTCAACACACGACTCTCCACTCTCAAGCCAGCGCAGAGGACGGGCGGCGGTAAACATAATCGTGCTTGGCCTGGCGAGCGGGATAAAAAGCGTCTCGCCATCGCGCCATAGATAATTAGTAATTACCGCTGTTGTGTATAATTGCTTGAATCTATTTCTTGTAATTTATGCTCGCTGATCGTGTGTGCACATGCTGCGGCCCGCGGAATACCTTGACTGTAGGTACTTGGGGGCACTTGGTCGGATGATTTATTAAAATGATGTAAACATTTATTCAATTACGACGCGGCGATTATTTATTGCTTGTGCGCATGCGTCCGATGGACAATTAAAATTCGTTACCGGCTTGCATTCCATCTTTCCACCATTCGAGTTTATTGGAAATAAAACGGTCGCCAAGTCCTTTGAGGTCTCCCAAAAACCCTTCCAATAATGATGATTATTTTCGTCATTACGAAATTATGCGTGTTGCATTAGCACTCCGTCCACTCATCGAAAAGCGTATCATCATGGTGTGGGCAAACCCGTCAAGTGTGCAGTGAGCAAGCAGTGTGCGCATGTTTGCACAACAATGCCGCCAACGCCCTTAATGCTCGCCACCTTACCACAGTTACCACCTTTTCAATCCACACATGCAGCAAACAGCGAATGAGCGAATAAATGTCAACGTAAATATTGAAATTACGCTTGTTGCGCCCCCTATCTTTTTTTCCTCCGTACTGTGCGTTGGGCTGGGTGTTTATACAGCGCCGATTTTTTACAACTGTACATTGCACTGATTGCACTGTATTATACGCCTTGTCATATTTTTTATACCCGCTCTCGGATTGTGTTCCTGCTCCCCATTCCGCGTAAATCAGTTCACCTGTCACTGTGGGATATTTTATTAGGCTGTTGCAAATATTTATCGCTGTTTTTTCTTTTCCTCTTTCCCTGTGCCCTCGTGTTGTGATGTTGTGCGGCGAATTACACCGCATGAATACAGCAGGAATAATCGTGGAAATCTGCGAGAGGAAAAAAAACGACGTCCGAACGCGGGGTGGATGCTGAGGGTATAAATCTTGTCGCACGCTCAATTGAACATAATATATCGGCTAAATTGAGCATTAAGCAGCATAAGCTATCGATGATGTTCCGATGTTCGAATATCAATAGATGATGTTCTCCTTTTCTCGAATATGTTAAGGCTGGGGGTATGACAATGTTAATTCGTATTTTAAACATTCTGCTTAAACTATTGTAGATATTGTAATGAATCTTGGCTCGTTAAATACTTTATGCACGGGCACCATGATAACT
>JARJDQ010004382.1:0-26834 GCA_030264215.1 Geostiba sp. GC000077 | reverse complement strand
TTAACTAACCTCTGGTCCGAACGCGATGAAAATATGTACATGCTTGCTGACGGGTTCAACAACGAAAACACTGCACATCGATTATCGTGGGCGGCGTGGCCGTAACCTCGATGAAGTGTGCATTACCTTGTTTCTTGATCTTCATAGTTTTCTTCTACATTTTCAGAAAAATATCAATACGCAGAACAAACCGTAGCGGCCGGCGGGGGGCGAACAATTTCTGAGAAGTGATTGTGGCGTCATGCTGGGACGCGGAATCCGTGAAAAGTGAGCGGATCCCCTTGTCGAGAATGTCACTTTTTACACCGTCGAAAATCCGAAGTCAGGGGTTCCATTCGTATCCGTGCAGTTTTTTTTTAATTTTTTTTATTCGCATTGTATCGGCGAGACGCTCGTCATACATCAACATACAATGGGTCAAATGGGTGTAAGATAAAAAAGAATTTTAGGCTTACACCAAACGTGATGCAAGCGTATACAGTGCGAAAAAAACTATTCAATATAATTTATTAAAATAGTCAGTATGTAAATCATGTGATCAATTTAAGTATGCATTTGGTTAAAACATGTAAAAGCATTGTTAAGTGCACAACTTGGTCATTTCCTAAGTTTCCTTTTATCACCACATTCATTAAATTTAGCTAAATCACTTTCAGTGGAAAAAATGCATCCCAGTCTTTCATTTGCAACATGTATGACTTAATACTTCATGAATCATTCCTGAGCTCATCACTTCATGAGTGATTCTCAATCTGGTTGTTGACTTCAAAGACTGTGTCATCCTCATCATCCTCATCCAGTGGCAATGGCAGCATTTCCACATCTCTCCTGTTAGTTAGCACCCCATACTTTCTCACCATTATGTTGGGTTTGCCACCACCCCTTTGCAACCTGCAGTTTTCATTGAATTTAAAGCAGTCAACATAAGGCAGCATTGGTGCTAGTAAAACATGTCTTACCTGTACATTCTAAATCCAAGAAACACCAACAGTAAGACAGTGCCACCCAGCAGCACATAAAAAGCTCTCTGTATAGCGCCCGATTGCATCATATCATCGGACGCATGTGGCAGCTTGTTCTTCGCAACTGCAACTTCTTTACTTGTTGTTGCGTTTGCAGCATTGTGATGAATTGTGATTGCAGTTGCATTATTCAATGGCAGCACCACTGGAGGTGCAGCAGCTTCTGGCAGGTGTATCACCGGCAGCACCTTGTCGCTGGCGTCAGGTGGTTTGTGCGCGTTGGCGTCGTAGTTTTGGGGCCCGACATCACAGCAGACGTCCGCTAAGTTGATGGCGAGCGATAACAGCAGCAGGAGCGCGGCTTGTTGATGCATTTGTGTGTTGTGACTGGCTTGGAATCAGTGTGCAAACGGGCGCTTTTTTGCACGGGCTGTTTCAACCATCGCAGCGAATTTCACGACATTAACGAGGAATTTTTTTGTTGCCGGATCGCCAACGCCAAGTTGGAAGTGGTTGGAAGTAGTTGGAAGGATCACGACTTTGACGTCAGATCGCGTCCGTTGCGAGGTTAAGTTTTTGTCGACGTTGAAAAATAAAAAAAAAGAAATTGAAATATTCATACTGATTACGATTAGCAATTTGTAACTTGGCCTAAAATAGGCTTTTTTTTAATGAAAAATCGCATCCTGGATTTACGGACGATCCTTAATTATGCCGCGTTCTCACGAGGCGATTTTAGTAGTACAATTTCTTTGTAACTATGAAAACCAACAATCCTTACCATGGCTACAATTCTTGGTTACCATAGTTACCACTATAATGCGGCATTAGCGAATATTCACAGAAAAACAGCATCTTTTTTGGCTGAATGTCAGATTTCAGTCAATCACAAGCAAGAATTTTAAAAAATCGCGAAACAGCTGGTAAATCTTAAAGCTAAACTTAAATTGTTAATTCTTGATTTATTTAAAATATATCTTGCCTTATTACAAGTCCAAGAAGTAATTTAGCGTCCTTGAACGTAATTCAATATATCACAATGAAAATATGATTCCTAAGTAGCCAACGGAAAGAGACATCGTTCACGGCTAGAGAAAAAAGTAACAAACTCTAACGAAGTTTTAATTAAAATTACGCTACGTATCACGGTCGCCGATCATCCTTAAGTTATAAATACGTGGCGCGACCCAACGCTCCTTTCGCCTACACAATATTCCGCTTATATGCTATGTATAATAGTAGTCATCTTAAAAAAAAGGGGGAGAAATTTAATAAAGATTTAAATAAATATATCGCACGCCAAAGAAAAATGAAAAACGCATATTATATCCAGCTATGCAAGCGTTTTACCGATTAATTTGTTTGTGCATTACTCTTATATGACTTTCATATATGTCTTGGTATGATGTATATAAAAAAGGTTTGCGAGCCCTCGTGCCGCGTGTGTGGAGTAGTAGAAAGTTCGTTATGCGCGGGGGACTATCTGCCGCTGGTGACGCCGCGCCACATCGACATGACGCTGTGGTACAGCACGGTCATGCTGTTCGCCTGCGCCTGCTGCAGCACCTGCGTGGATTGGAGATTGATCGGTCCAGCTTGCACCTCGGGCACGTGCGGCACATGTGGTACCTGCGATGCGAAATTGTCAAAACATAAAAACGCACAATTCTGCGTTTACCTTACCGCCTCCCATTCGTTGGGAAAGACATCACCATCCTCGGAGTCAGAGTCCTTGCCAGTCTGCAGGTCCTGCCCGAGCTGGTTCTCCAAATCGGAGGCTAACAGTGAGTCCACTTCCATGGGGCCATATCTAAATAAAAATGGTATTTTGTAATTACAAAAAAAAAAATGCCTAACTTGGAAAATTATGTTTGGTTAGAGGCCACGTTTCGAAAATATAAGGCATTTTCCGAAACGTAATTTTAAAATTTAAAACAAAATGCCTAACTTTGAAGTTAATTTTGGAGCAGTCCTCGTTCATTGAAAGGATTGCCTTGAGGTGTTACCACTCAAGAATATCTTTGCCTACCATAATGTGAGAAGAAATTTCAAATTGGAATACGCGTGCGGGAGATATGAAGAATTTTCCGAAACGTGAAAATCCTATCTTTGAAGTTACTTTTACGACAGTTCTAGTGTTTTGATAGAATTATCCTGAGGTCTATCCTCTCAAGCATTTCTTTGGTTACAATAATCTCAAAAGAAATTTTAAATGAAAGCACACGTTCCGGAAATATAGAGCATTTTCCATAATGCGATTTTAAAATGATAATTTTTTCGAGCAGACAAACTGTATTTGAAACGATTACCCCTTAGGTGTAATCTCTTAAGAATATCTTTGACTACCGTAATCTCAAAAGAAATTTCAAATTGGAGCCACGTTCCAGAAAAATAAAACATTTTCCGAAACGTGATTTTGAAATTCACGTTCTTGATTGTTCTTAGTGTTGCTTACCTTCCAAGATCGCCAGTCTCGGCCTCCACCATCTTCATGATGTTGAAGAGCGTCTGCGTCGGCTGCAGCACATCCAGCTCCACGTTCTGCGCAAAGCATAGATGCAGCACGTTAGCGTTGAGCCGCGCAACACGCCGCGCCAGCTGCTGCTCGGTCATGTCGTCCGTACAAAAGTCCTTGTAGACCATCTTATATGGCAGCCGAATGTCCAGGTAGAAGGCGATCACGTTCACCAGCTGTGCGGTGTACGTCAGAGCGGCGCTAATGCTGTACGCGCGATTCTGCTCCACCGCCAGCGAGCTGGTGCCGCTTGCCGGGACATTATCGCGATTCTGAGCAGCTAAACAAACGCACAAGCATAGGTATAATAAACTAACACAAACACACTAGAAAGTAGAAACCAAATCAACTTACCCCACAGATTATAGGAAGAATAATCGCCGGAGCCGGGGAGGGTCGGCGCGACGATGGAATACTGCGGTTCGCTGAAGGCATCCGCCGCGTACACCCAGCGATCACTGATGTATGTCGTCTGCGCCGCATCGGCGATCTGCAGGCCAATATCCGAGCCCCAATCTGAGTCTAAACTGGTATTCACTCTGTAAAACAAAATGTAAAGCTACAGCTTTTTAAAAAAGCAGAAAAACAAAAGAAAAAACTTTCAAAGGTCACAGTTCGTTCTGTGACTGCCGACGTAGAATTAGGTACCCTCCCACTACAACCCACTAAATGGGAATCAGAGTCAGTAGATTTAGAGAGTACCGCCATCAATATGACTCATTAGGGCGGCCATCTTGTCACCAAAAGATTTAAATGGGTATTTTATCATTAATACAAATATGGAAAGAAACAAAAATAAATCTTTACATAAACAAACGAACGCACACGAGACACACGAAATCAGATCGGCTTAGATAGGAATATAGGGAACCTAGGCAACCAAGGGCACATTTGGTGACAAAAATGGTGGACCCTGGCGGTACTCTCTAACAAAAATCTTAGACTTTAAATGAATTCTACGTCAAAACTTACGGTCTGGGTTGAATGCTCTCAATAGGAAAAATATACTCCACCAGCTGCTGGATGCGCAGCTTAACGAGGCGCTTCAACACGCCCTGTTTGTCCAACGCGTCGACTTCCTTTTGCGCCACCTCGTCGCGCTTCTTGAGGTTGTAGTGCTCCAGCTTGTCGATGTGCTTGCCATAGCCGGGCAGCTGGCGCCGCATTTCGTAGTTCTTCTTGCGCAGCACGTCCAGCCGCTCTTTATTCCTAATTTGTTCCTTGCGCTTTGCCTCCAGCGCAAGCTTGACATTGTTGACGCGTTCCTTTCGCACGTGAATTTGAAATTTCTAAAAATAGCCAGGACTTGAAGAAAAAAGATCACACAAAAGCAGGAGGAAGGAAAATAGCTCACCAAAGTATCAGCCTTTTGCTTCTCCCTCATTATTGGAGTACATTCTTCCTCCAGCGCCTTTGTGAGTCGTTTGCGCTCCCATAATGCTTGTTGTGAACTGGAGAAACTAAAAATTAATAGTCGCCACGTTTAGTACGATAAACAATTAATTTTGATGATACAACATTTTTAATGCGTCGAATGATGAGGTGTAATGTGTTTACCGTTCGTCTTTTGTTCTGATTGAAAGGAGACATTGACCTATGTTATGTCTATGCCAATATTAATGTGTTAACTTCACCGCTTCTGTTTTTCATGATTTATGACTCAGCGTTGGATTCACGGAAAATGCTCACAAGTTGCAATATTTGCACATCATGCAATGCAATATCAACGCCTGTGTCGTAATATGTCGCAAATTAACACGCAAATTCGAGTTTCGAGTAACACGCAGTTAATATTGTCGATAAAGAACCAATGAGCTTAGCGGAAGCCATTTTTAAACAAAGCTACGAAATATAAATAAACAAATGAACGACATTGAAACTCACTAGTTGTTTGGTAAACTTTGTCAAAACTCAAGTTCACATTTCGCATATTCGCATGGAATGCTTATGCTAATCATTGATTAAGCACTCACATTTCACATTTACCTAGTGATTATCGCTGCGCTGCACGCGACGAAACAAAACGACAATCAAAGGCAATCAAAACAAGCGCGGCGGTGTGGCGTGACAGCAACACATGCAAATATGAGTGAGAAGGTGCGAAACAATCGAAAAACAATTCGTTTCCTCATCGTGACCAGTGACGACATCGAGCACTACGAGCACACGAAGTGACGAAGTGCGTTGAAGTCTTGAGGTTTCGCCGTTTCGCGTTGTTCGTTGTTTCGTACTGCAGGCCTGCAGGTTGCGCGTGGGTGTGTGCGTGTGAGTGATCTGTTTACAAGCACGCCAGCCAGCGAATATGTGCGCAAATTCACCTGTCTATCGCTGGCGAGTAAAACGGCTCGTTGTTGACGCACTCCGGGCAGTAGAAGATCTTCTTCGGCTTGCCGCACATGCCGCACCGCCGCCGCACCGGACTGAGGCGGCTGGCACTGTCTAGCGACAATGCCAATTGATACTCTTTCGTCGTCGTGCTTTCATCCGAGCTGCTGGTCGCCATAACAAGTACTGGAGTACTGCAGTACTGGTACTGGGCCGCTGGCCCTGCTGCCTGCTGTTTACTGGCGCGCGCGCGCTGCGCAGGCGCAGCTGTCATCGCACAGATGGTACTCGCAAGCCTGCCAACTGATACACACCAAAAATCCCTAGTTCGAACAAAGAATACCTCTTGAATACCTGCGGCACGACGCAAATAAACAAGCACAATAGCCCAAACTTTTAAAACTCAACGTTTTGCATTGTGCGCATCAGCCATGTGCAATTAAATTTACAATGATTGCTAGCTTCTTTCAGCATAAATAATCGCGCTTAGTGAGTCTGGTGAGGCAAGTACGGTAGTGGTACCAACTGAAAGCAGCAGTGACAAACACTAAACCTTCGAATCGCATCTGGAATGATTCAGAACGCAATAAAAAAAAAACTTGATCAAATACTTCTACTTTGTACACCACAATTATATTTTACATTCGGTATGCCACTGGTTTTCCGTTTTCTTGAAAAATAGAGTATATAATTATTCAATATGCGCGATTGTAACACAAATACAATCTACTTTCTGCTTAAAAATACAAAACTGCATTGGAAACTAGTGTCAACATTCAAAATCCGGATTCTTCCTTGATATTTCCCTCCCTGTTGCAGCTTTTACAAAAATACGCATCGTTCAAACACAATTTTATCAAATAAACCTGCACTACTTACAAATATGCAATAATTTACGTTACGATTTCCAGATTTCCTCTAGGTCCGAACGAAAAAAAACACCACAAGTAATTCGTGAAATAAATGCGAGAGCAGCGCGCAATAAAGTAGTAGATTGAACTAAATCCGTCGACAAAGAAAGAGAGACAGAGTGCAATTAAATTTAATGGAACCATTTCCTCGGGTCGGCGATGAGTTTCGCTTTGTACTGTTTTCGCTAATAGTCCAAGTCCTGCAAATCAAAAATTACGTATCTACTTGCGCACATCTACGACAGTGAGAAAGAGAGGGAAGAGCGTTCGCACATAACACATTAAACAGTTATTTACAGTCGCCCAGTTAAAATTGGAGCAGTGGAGCAACGCATCACAGAATGTGCCACTACCAGCAACATATCAACGAGACATTGGGATGTGTTTACGGTGTTTAACACCTCTAGGTGGAAAGGAGTCGATTAATATTGTTCAAATGTTCAAAACAAACAGTTGTTAACTCAATAGAAGCAGGAAGCGTTGATATTTTCAGTCTTACAGCCAAATGTTTAGTTTTTCGTAAAGAATACATAGTCGCAAAGAACTTGAGCATTGAGTTTTTGGTGGTGGGGGGAGGGGGAGAAAGCATATATCGATATATATTTTATTGTTTCACTATTTTACTCATGGAGAGAAATATATAGACAGTAGATGAAACGAATCTGGGAATATAAAGAGAGAATATAAAACTTCACAAACAATTTCGACGCATTTGAAGAAGGGGGAAGAAGAGGGTGGTAAAAGAAAGCATGAGTAAGAGCCAAAGCGCAAGGTGAAGATTTGTCCCGCGACTCCATGGGGAAAACGATTTCGGTTTTCATTCGGTTATTAAATTAGCAGTTAGAGTTAAATGTCGTTATAGTTAATGTCCACAATACTCCGCAAGTCCGCAAGTCGCCACCCATCGACGGCACCAATCCACCAATATGGAATTTCATGCTCTCGCTGCGCACCATCCTGTTTTGTTTTTATGGTGTGCGCATTTGCAATAACAGAACTCTCCTTACAAGTAATTACAAAAATATCTAGAATTAACAAACGATTAGTCCTTATATGTGTAAATGCATAATTGTTTAATTCAAATCCAAAATCCAACTTGTGTTCCGAAAGTTTGTTTTAGTTGTCAACTGTCGTCAGCTGTTTTTAATTGTTAATCGTATGCAACCAACCACACACCGAGGCTCGCTGTTGATGTGTTTGCTGCTGGTGGTAAGTCGGTAGAGAGGATGTTGTTAAGAATAATAGATATATAGAAGAGTTGGTTATTCTTGTTTGTTGTTGTTTGTAGTTGTCGGCTATACACTCTGTCGCTCACACAACGAGGGGGTGGTTGGAGGGGGGAGGTAGTAGTAGTAGATATTTGTGTGAATTATGTGTCTGGGTCGGGCTGTTGTGTCTGACTAATAATATTGTCACCTAAACTTACAGTGTCAGCTTGTTCTGGACAGAGCTCTTTGAACGTTCTCTCAATGAACAACCTCCTAAAAAACAGACAAACAAAACAAATCATAATGGCATTTTGGTAGTGGGAGCCAAGCACTCGCTACGCAAAGGCAAACGAACAATTGTTTTTCTCTTACTTCGACTCGAGCCCGCCGCCAGGTGGTAAGCCCTCAAACTCAGTCCTAAGCAGTTGCGACAAGACAGGTACGAATTCTACTTTATCCTTAAACTCATACTCCTCAACAATCTCTGAAAAAAGAAAGAACGACGAAATTGAGAAATTATAAAACAAAAAAACAAATGCACGTCCAAAGCAACAACACACGCAAAACAGTTAAAATGAGCACAAAACGGAAATTAAAGATTTGGTTGGTGCACGTGAAACACAGCCAGTTACTTCTTCAATCCGGCCACAAAATGGCCGCGTTTATTCCCATTTTGCGTTTGTTTGAGGGGAGGGCGGGGTAAATATTTCATTTCATGTGTGTAAATCGCACTTTTAAACTAGGTTTTTTCATCAAATATTTCAATTACGGACTAAAGGACTAAAATAAGTCAACAAACCAAGTTCAAGTTTACAAGCTACAACGTATAACGCATGTGAATTGGAAGAACAGATTTACAACAATCAAAGAAATGACAAAACACAACGACGATATGAAGTGTGAAATGAGGCAACGTGTTTTGGAAGATGTAAATATTTGATATTTTATGTGTTTTGATTCTTTGCGGGGGGGGAATACTGGCGCGATCTTTGCAACTTTAATTAATTCAACACACGCAACTGTTATTGCACCTTCAATCCTGATAGTGATGCAATTTAAATATTGTCTCAATAACAAACATTCCGCTTATACTTCTAATACGTTTGTCTTTGGTCAATAAATATTTGCAATATTAATTAATCGCATTTAATCGTACTTCTATCGTAACGTACGTTTTTAAATATTCTCTCTATTTTAAGTCAGTTTAATATAAGTTTTGTTTAAGTTTGCACTTTGCACCATGTTTATAACCACTTTGTGGTGAATTTTAATATTACTCTGATTGTACTTGATTGCTTATTAAGTAACAATGCGCTAATTGCACTGTGCACTGCACACTGTATCACACACAGGTTATGTGCTCATAAGTTTGCATTCGTCCGCTACAACTACGAATGAAGTAAATTATTGAATAATAAGTGCACACGGGATAGGTATTATCTTTGAGGTGTCGTTTTTTGAGGTTAAACTTTGTTTTGAAAACTACTACAGTATATGAATGTTGGTGTTGGTGTCAACAGTGATGAGAATGAGTCTTTATGTATTAATTGTATCTTTTGCATTATTATACCGTGTGTTGTTGCAGTAGATATACATAGGTTATAGTCAGAACTAGTTCTTTTATTTCTAGTTCTGTCAGTGTAGATTTTTTTTAGGTTAAAACTAGAATTACTAGAATTTTTCGATAAAAACAAAAATGTACACCTACTGCGCGAACCATTCTTTTTGTGTTTTGGTTTCAACTAGTTTTTAGACTTTTGATTATTGCTTTTCAAAGTTATCACCATTTTGTTTTCAGTTTGCTTTGGTTTTGATTGTGACTAGACTGGGCATGCGCCATGTTTGAGCAACGAAATGTTACAACTACATGAAGATGTCAATGTTCGAAGATGATAACAGAAAAGGGGCGTTATCCCATCGATTGGATATCATTGCAAGATAGAATGTTCAAACAACCTTTCATCCGTCTCTGGATGTTCGCCTCGAGATCTTTGTCGGCCTGAATCGCCTCCGCCGTGGGCTTGGGCGCGCCTGGGAATAAGACTAAGATGATGCTCATGTTGTCTCTACTGCCCTGCAAAGAAGAAATAAATAAATATAAAGCATTCCATCGTGACGTCATATACAGTGCTTTCAATTTATCCCCGAACATGGGCTAATACATTGCCTTTAAGAAACTGCTAGTCTGTTTCAAAGTAAATGAAACAAATCCGAAGGCGTATACGTATACGAAGCAGAAAAAGAAAACCTCAAAAAACAGACTCGGCGATTGCTCGCAAACCACTGGGGCGCCTCGTAAACTGTTTTTGCGCGGCTGCCAGAGGGCGCCGTTTACCCCCTCCAGTTTATTCCAGTTTTCTCCGAAACGATGCTCCCGAGGGAAATGCAGTTGACGGCAAAACCCGTCAAAAAGTATGCTCTATCAGTGTAGAAATTTACAACGCTATAGTATTCCGCGTCTCCGTACACTGGGCGAAAAAGTAAAGTTTATAATGTTGGAAATTTGGAAATAGCCGCAACTCGAGAAGCTGTAGGGTTGAAAATTTTCACAATTATAGAGCATAATTTTTGGCGGGTTTTGAAGTCATCTGCATTTCCATCGGGAACATCGTTCGGGAGAAAACGGAAATAAACTGGGAGGGCTGAATGGCGCCCTCTGGCGGCCGTGGAAAAACAGTTTAAGAGGCGGATTAGTTTCTGAAGAGAAAATTCCAATAGCCCCAGTAGTTTGGAAGCAATTTTGAATTTTTCTTTTTCTGCTCCGCGTACGGAGGAAGTATTTCATTTACTTGGAAACATAGACCTGCAGTTTCTTATGCGCAAATGGGCAATACATTGGCCTATGTTCGGGGATAAACGAAAAACACTGTATATCTAAAGATCATTCTATGTCTAAAGCTTGTAAAGACACTTTTTGTTTGCCCATGACAACTCTAACCTCAATTAAGCTGAATTTAAGCTGTGATTGGTTGAAACATTGAACTGAAAATGGCTGCGTTCAACTCTACAACCAATCACAGCTCTCTCGCAACATCGCTGTGGTCGAAACTAAGCTTTAGATATAAAATGTGTAATAAAATCGTACTTTATATAGACAGGTGTCAATAACTTGACTGGTAACTTCTTCAAGGTCCTCGGTGACGAGGAGGCGCGAATGGATATACTGGCAGAGCTCCTTGTTGGACATCACATCCCAGATGCCGTCGCACGCCAACACCAGGAACTGATCCTCGGCGTTGTCGCGGTCGCGCACAAAGATCTCCGGCTCGGGCGACACCAGCTGCTCGCAGGGCCCTCGGCCCTTCACATTCTTATATACATAATCACCTAGTGCCCTGCAAATCAACGCGCCCAGTGTCACCACCAATGAGACAAAAGCTCCATGAAAAGAAAAACACACCTGCTCACTGCCAACGTGCCATTGACGCGTTGAATCATCACCGACCCGCCCGCATTGACGATGCGCTCGCGCTCAGCGGGCAGGTTCGGCTTGTGGTCCTGCGTGGTGAAGACCGGACTGCCGGCGCGACAGATCACCGCACGCGAATCCCCACAGTTGGCAATGTAGATGTGCTTCGGCGAGACGAACGCACACACGGCGGTGGTGCCGCTCTTGTCCTCGCCGGAGGACAGCTCCGGCAGCTCTCGCATCGTATCATCCAGCTTCAGAAAGCCGTTGTGAATGCCCTTGGAGACGTCCTCGTGGAATTCCCCCGACGCCATGATGGCGTCCAGCAGATGGTCGGCACAATGCGCCGACACCTTGGCGCCGGCGTGCCCGTCGAAGACGGCGAAGTAAGACCAGTCCGTCAGCGCGCCGCCGAGGTCCGTGCGCATCATGTGCGCGTCCTCCATCTCCACCCGCCAGCCCTGCATGCTGGCCACGCCGTATTGCAATCCATTTCCTACAAAAGCATTACCAGCATTTATCCCTCCCTACCCCTCGCAAGTTTAAGCGTAATTTACCTTCGCCATGTTCCAAAACTTTGTCAGTCTTTGGCTTATCTAAAAATGCACCCATTGCTGCGATTCCTTGCTCCGTATTATCGCGCTTTCTTCATATTTTTCGCTAAGTGTATGGACGTATCACTGCAACGGCAAACGCACAGGCACGAAATGAATTAATGGGGAGTTGGGGAACAATAATTTTGAGTTTTGACAAGAACAGCACACACACCCACACCACACAGACGCAAGACAGCGTCTAGCGAAAAGCTATGACTGCGCGGGGCGAAAGCGACGTGCGACACCAAAAACAACCGAAGTCTCGAACGCGAAACTGAAACTTCAAACGCCACCACACGCACTGCGATCGCCAACCATAACAATTACACAATTAACAACAATGCGCGCTGGGCACGGCTATTTGCAGGCACAGTTGCATCACGACGAAAATTAGGTTAGCGCGTGCAAAAGGGGGGAGCGAGAAGGGCCCCCTCTTGGGGGCGTGGGACTTACGTGCTGCACGCCCGCCGCTCACATAATACTCGCCGATCTGCGCGGTATGGCGGTATTATTATAAACAAGTCAACAATATACTAAAAATGGCGCAACGCTGCCCGTGCGAAGCAGCGCGCATGCACACGCAGGCCGCCCCGCTAAAAATAGCATGCAAATACATGACATAATGGATAATGCGCGCACAGGGCCCCCAGGTCGCGGCATTGGGCGGCCGCACGAGCGCGCGCGCGCGGACAAATGCAAATGCGTTTCGTGCTGTTTCTGCGTTTGTGCGTTTATTACCTGCCGTACCTGGGATGTTCGAAGCACGGTCCGTCGCACGCTGCTGCAACTGCACCTGCACGTCGCCTCGCGATCGCCCACCAGCTCACATGGGCCGTTTTTTCGAGAGGGAAGTGTGTTCAGCATTTGCCAGCAGCGCCTTAGCTAACCTCCTTCCTTCCAGTTCCCCACCTCCCGCGGCCCAGCAAGTTTGGACGAAGATTCACGAAGCACGAACTCACCGACGCGATGAGCACTCAGATATAAAGTACGACAAAAATTAGGTATATAAACAATAAACTTCTAGTACATGGATGTACTAGAGGCGAGTTTAGCAATATTTGCACTTCATAACGGTGAAATAAGTTGTGTAGAAGTAATATTGGCAGATTAATTAAAACTGATTGGTGATTGAAAACGTTGAAACCAGTTGAAACTAAACAAGTTCTGTTTTTGGTGCTCGGAAACGCTCGAGAAGTTACGCATGCGCATGCGTCAGAAGGACAGACATTTTGAAATGAAAGTGCAAACTGCAAAATTTGTGTTTTAAACATTTTCAAGTGAGTTTTGCAGGAATGCCTTGCTTCGCCTTGCTTCCTTGTTCCTGGAGGTTGAAGTATTAATAGTAATCTCTAAGAACGCAAATGAAGATGGGTAATTTCGCCGCTAAAATGCAATTGTTTGAAAATTTGAATGGATTTGGTGCATTCAGTCATCCAACCTTGGCCGCTGCGCGCACGAATTCCACCACGTCAGCTTCAGCTGCCGAGTTGCCGACTGCCGATGGATGTCACGGGCTGTTGACGATTTGCCCACGGTCCGCACGGTGTGCCGCGGTCTACGGGATCTACGGTATCTTGGTGCCTGCATCGTCGCTGCAAACACGAGGAAAAAAATCCCTTCCAATTTTCCAAAACGGCTTCCAACGCGAAATGAAAATGGCTAGCTGCGAATGAGGCCGCAGCCGCATTACCAATACACATGATACCGAATTCGGCGAGTTCCATCAGTGCGGGCAGTGCAGGCGTGGAAGCAAGCGAAGATGATTGAGCCGGGCGTCGACGACGCCGTCCAGGTGCTGAAGGCCGAAACTGAGCGGCTCTCACGCGAATTGGACCAGGCGTGGAGCGAGAAGATTCAGTCGGCGCAATATGGGCTCGTTTTGCTGGAGGAAAAGGACACGCTGCAGCAGCGCTGTGAGCAGCTGGAGGCGCTGTATGAAAAGACCCAGCATGAGTTAAACATAACACAAGAAGTAAGCAATTTTCATTTTGTTAATCTGTTAAAACTATATTTACTATTTATTTGTCATTTTCTGCGTTTCTTCGCTAGGCGCTTGCAAAATTCCAATCTAGTCATAGAGTCACAACTAAAACCGGCATCGAGTCCGAGGAGAGCCTCCTGAATGAGTCCGCAGCAATTGAAACATCGCTCAATGAGCAAATCATTGAGCTGGAGAATGAGCTCAAACAAACCAGGCACGAGCTGGATAGAGTCACCGGCGAACGGGATCGCATGCTGCAGGAGAATAGTGACATGGGCAAGGATAAGGAGGACAGGAACATGGAGTGCAAGAAGCTGCGGACCGAGCTTAGGGAGATTAAATTCCGCGAGACGCGAATGACCACCGATTACTCCGAGCTGGAGGAGGAGAACATTGCGCTGCAGAAGCAAGTGTCGGCGCTGCGCTCAGGGCAGGTGGAGTTCGAGGGGCTAAAGCACGAGAATCGCCGGCTGATGGAGGAGATGGAGATTCTACACTCGGAGGTGGAGGAGATGACGAATCTCAAGAAGATCACCGAGAAGCATATGGAGGAGGCGTTGGAGAGTCTGCAGTCGGAGCGGGAGGCAAAGTACGCGCTGAAGAAGGAGCTGGATCAGTACATGAAGCGACAGTCGTTCTACAAAATCAGCAATTTGGCGTATAACCTTCGCGGAATGACCGATGAGCAGGGGCTTGGCTCCGAGGATGATGATCTGCCTGGTTTGAAGCGCTACGAGGCGAATATCAACGCGGATGATTCTGGAAATGATTTAGCATCCCCTGACGGTAAGCATTTGGTACATATTCACATCATTTTGCGGCCGTATCAAAGATACAGCCAGCCGACGTGCGTTTTTGATGGTGGTTCGTAGAACCTAGAACCGACATCGAACGGGTCATTATGCAAAGTAGAACTTTAGAATCAAGCCAAGTGTAAAAGATATTAGTCCACAAACCTCACGTTTCCAAGAAGTTGAGGTGGCGCAGTGGGATAGTTGCGGTCGTATCATTCGTGCGGCCCGGGTTCAATTCCCAGACTGGTAGTTTTTCTTATTTTTTACTTTTTTTTTTAACGTAGAATTCAAATTTACACAAATTACTGGGATTTGCAAAAATATCAAATTTGCACAGGGTGTTGCAACAAATATCGCAAAAAATGTTCTCAAACCGTCTCAACGCTCACAGCGTGTTACAAACAATGGAAGACAAGGAATTTAAAAAAATTCTACAGGGCGTTTCAACAAATATGTACATTATATTATGCACGAATTCATATAGACTCATATCTCCTTAAACTCACATTTGAGAGTCACAAGAAAATTCTTCTGGGTGTTGCAACCATTTTCGCGCCCTATCTTGATGAGATTTGGCACACTGATAACCTATCACAACCGTGACGCATTAACGTAGTTACAGGGAGTGTGACGACACACCAACCAGTGATCATTCTAATAATACGCGAGTTGAAAAGAAAACACGCGTCAGCAATTTATAACGCCACATTTAAAACGTAACCCTTAATTAATCCTCTCACCATCACCGATGTGAACCACCATCAAGGGATCCGGCCGCATTGGAGATATAGCCTGTTCGTTTTTTTTTTTAATTCTCTTTTACCTTTAGGAAATCAAGTGGATCTCTTCTCCGAAGTGCATCTAAATGAACTCAAGAAGCTTGAAATGCAGCTGGATCAAGTGGAGAAGGAAAAAGCGGCACTCACGCAGAACCTGCGCGATAATCAAGCGATCGTTGAGAAGTCCCACAGCGAATTGCAAACGTTCCTTTCGCGCCTGTCGCTGCTCAGCGCGCATGTTGAATCCCTCCAGCACCTGGCGCAGAAGGTCGACAAGAATCTCGCGCCAGCCGAGAACAATCTCAACGCCGTGATCAATCAGTATAATCAGTGGTTCAAGCTCTCCGTGAAGGAGGTGGACCAGCTGAAGCATGACCTCAAGGAGTTTGAGAAATTATCGAACATTTCGGATGCGACGATTCAACTGCGCAACGAGATCACGAACTTGAAGAATAAGCTGCTGGACAATGAACAGCACGGCATGGACTTGGAGAATGACCTCAAGCTGTTGAAACAGTTCGCCAGCGAGGCGGGTTCGTCCATTGACGGCACGCAGAATCATCTGCAGACTGTCACGGAGGAGCTCGCGCAGTTGTACCATCATGTTTGCACTGTCAACGGCGAGACGCCGAATCGAGTTGTGTTGGATCATGAAAAACTTTTAACACCAAGTAAGGGTTTGTTCAGAAGAGGATACGCGAGTTTCTTTACAACGAGCGAATGTACTATATAGGTTGAAACTTAAGTCGAGAGTTGTGAAACAACTTGCGTATCTCCATGTGAATATGCCGTTTATTTACATCTTTTGTTTTTCTCTAGTGACTGAAACAGCGCCACCAATTGGCGAGATCTCGAAACTGGAAGCGCTGCGACAGCAATTAAAATCGGACATTCCATTGAATGATTTGGAGAGTTTGAACGATAGCATCGTGATTGCGAAGAACGTGGTGACGATTGTCGATCAGATCAAGCACCTACGCAACGCTATCGAGACCACGATCGAATTAACTAAAGGCAAAGGACTTAATAAGAGCAGAGATGATTCTTATGAAGGTTAGTTTTGTTGTTTTCCTTGTTTCTTTGATACTAAGTTGCATATCTTTATCTTTATAGGAAACACCAAAGATCGCGAGGATGAAATCGCCGAGCTGCAGGAGCAAATCATTCGCCAGAAGAGCCTGCTCTCCACAAAGCGCGAGCAGGTGGCGACCCTGCGCACCGTGCTCAAGAGCAACAAGAACACCGCCGAGGTGGCGCTTAATAACCTCAAGGCCAAGTACGAGAACGAGAAGACCATCGTCTCCGAAACGATGATGAAGCTGCGCAACGAGCTGCGACTACTCAAAGAAGATGCGGCCACATTTTCAAGTAAGTTGCAAGTTGGAACAACACGACAACATTTTACACAAGATGGCGGCTACAATGACGTGTGTTTGCTCCAGGTTTACGTGCAATGTTCGGCGCTCGTTGCGAGGAATACGTAACGCAGGTGGACGAGCTGCAGCGGCTGCTTGGTGCCGCCGAGGATGAGAAGAAGACGCTCAACCAGCTGCTGCGGCTGGCCGTGCAGCAGAAGCTCAGCCTCACGCAGAAGCTCGAAGATCTGGAGGTCGACCGCGAGATACGCAACGCGCGCCGGCCGAACGTGCGCGGCTTCCAGCGGGCGGGGCGCTCCAATCGTGACATGTTCTAGCCCCGGCGTCGGCCGGCAATCGTGGCCATGGCTCTGATCACCGCGCTGTTTCGGCTCTAAGGCCGCTAACTACTTCGGATGCAACCACTACGGCACATCATTTGGATGCATTGACAGGTAAATCGAGGAGTCGAGAAACAATGTAACAAACAGTAAAAATAAGAATGAAGATGACGATATTTTTACATATAAAACGCAGCTGGCGGGAGTGATTATTTATTTTAATGATGGGATAAGCGCAATTTTTATACTTTCAAGCTCTGATGCATTCGGCAAATTATTGGATAAAAATCGATTAAAATCAAAATTTACGAAGTTCACGTCGAACGAAAACATTTTTATATAATTATTATTATTATTATTGCATGATTAGCATGCATTTTATTAATGATTCATGATGCTCATGTTTATTATGAGTCTTGAGTCTTGACTCACTCGTATTTATTCACTTTTACATTATTGTTGTTGATACGGTTTTCTAACGCGTAATATTAAATCTTAATTCCGAAAAACGAAGCGAAGAGTGAGCTGCGCTTTCAAAGCATGCGAAGAGATATTTTGTTACGATTTATATACTACCTACACCTGTATATGATAAACTATATCTATATTACCTAATCGTTCTGATTTGTAGCGTTGGACAGTTGTAGCACTAACAAATATGGCGAATATGTCATTCTAATTGAGGTTAGAGTTTTAGGTACGTCACCATTTTGTTTCGGATCCACGACTCTAGCCTACAATGACGTCACGATAGAATGTCGTATTGGATTAGCAATTTGAATAACGAGACAAAAATGTTAAACTAGCAATGCAGTAACTGATAGCCAGGCAACTCCACAATGTGTAGTGTTATTTAGTAAATATAGGTAATTCTTTAGCCATTGGAAGTCGTGATGATTGTCGTTGAATGACAAGTCACTTAAGCCTTTCACATGTACAAGAATGGTGTCATTGTGTCATTGATGCGCGTCGGACTTCCCATGCGCAGTTTACTGAGGTATGATGAACTATTACTTATGAATAGCACTTAATCGATAATTAGGCAACCCAATTTAATAATGATATATCATATCCGCCCCCCATCCGAATTGTGCAGCTGGAAGATGGATAGCAACAATGAATTTATGATACTGGCGACTAGCGAGATGTAATAGTCGACCGTTTAATTCGTCCCCAATTTTGATTGCACTGTCTCACTCCAGAGTCCAGATGATTGTGGATTCGCAATTTAATGCGCGCATGGTTCCGTTAGTTGAATGTCCAAATACCAAAAAAACGTATCGCTTTCTTTTCTACATAAACGCCAAAAAAATACAACTACGTTCAATGCGCCAAAAAGTAAAACAAATAAAATACGAGATTCCGAGCCCGTCAACTAACGGAACGCGTGACTACCGCCCGTCCCTTACCTTACATCTTTAATGTTTCATGTTACTTCACGTAATTGTGAAGGTAAATTGAGTTTCGATTCGATTTATTTCACTGTTTCACTATGTCATCGCCATTTCGCCATGATTGCGTTCTGCTTCTGATTGGTTGGATTTATCACTCATGTAATACAGCATAATTGTAACAAAATACTATTCAACTCAATGCAGACATGCAGAGGAGAGAGGAAGCAAGCTAATATTTAGATAGAACTTTAAAAAGATTGTTTATACTTTATTCAGAATGTATTGATTTCGTTTTTGATTACGCATCGGTGCTCTTTGAGGTGTTGTGCCAAAGACTTATCCTCAAAGACTGCTGTTCCATATTATTTTAACTTTATGACGTTATTCATTAATTTACGCACTGTGGCCAACAAGATACGTTTGTAATGTGTATTTTACATTAGGGTTATCACTTCTATTTCAGTTTGCCGTCTACATCTCTATATATTAATGTCTAAAGTGAATTAAATTAACAATTGTTATGTATGAATATTACGAGAAAAAATACTAATTAACTTCATGTTATATGTTGTATCTCTATGATATTTTTAATAAAATTTATTAACGAAAAGTACTGCGCTGAGGAAAAGCGACTGATTAACACAGCTGGTGATCATTAGTTTCACTTATTGCAAGGACTATTCAATTGCGCAGAGCGGCTGCACGCTTCCCAGGACCACAGGACGTCAGAGGCACGAGGCGAGCCGTCGGACAGGGGGGCCTGATTAATAGTGGGACGAAATTTCTGCGCATTTACGGCGATTGGGCAGCGAGTGCAACGATTTTACTTGATTTTAAACAAGCAACGTGATTTACACAGTACATTTACCGATTATGTGATGGAATAACTTGTATTACCTTGCAATCACTTGCGATTTCGTTGATTTCTTCACTTGAACTGATTCTCTGAGGTGAAATTATGAACAAAATGGCCGACATAAACTATTACTTCTAGAGCATTTTAGACTTAAGGCCGCTGCACAACTGCCCGTGAACAAGAAAGAAAACTAAATTCTGGCTTTCGATTGGTTGAATGCCAGAAAATTTTGACATTCAGAGACTTTCAGAAGCTTTCACGGGAGAACTATAGGCAACCCATTAATCACCGAAGCAAATACTATTGCCTTACCTAATTTATTTTTTTGCAATTTTTCAGTTAGAAAAATTCGCACTGCAATACAAAGCTATTTCAATAAAAGTGCGCAGCGATTTGGAGAATTCAATAGGGTTTTTCTAACTGACCTAACTGCCAGCAGTGTGCGCTTGATGCACTCTTGGATCGTTTCGTTGCACAATGGGTCTGTCGTGTGCACTGGAAATCACTCGGCAAGTCACTATCGCACTCGAGACTCGATATTACATTATTATGAAAAAGGACGCGGCAAATCCTAAATCCGACGAAATTGAGGCGTCGTGCCGTCGTTGAAAGCACATGCTGCGGAAAGTCACTGAATCGAAGGCATATTTACTGTTCAATGTGGTATGTGGATATTTCGCAACACTGCCTCGAATGCCCCAAGGAGGCAAAAAATAAATAAATTCACACACTTCATCATTTTCAGGACGTACCGCTTTCATGCTTTCAATATTCATTTTTTTATTATGTGCCCCTGGCTCCACCAGAATAGGCGGATGATGAGACAAGTCGTTCCGAAATTGAGAGATAAATCAAGTGTATGCCAACGAAAAAGAAAAACGAGCGAAAATCTTATTCTCTTATCTAGCACGCAATAAACTTGAAAATTAATGTCTGCATGAATTTGGCTTCTACAAACTTCAGATGACTGTTGAGCAGCCAAAGCCAAAATGATCAAATTTTGGAGATGGAGAGTTTTAAGGGCTTCAAGGAGGGAATGGATTGCTATCAGTTTCGCTGTGTTTTGCAGAGCGCAGAGGAGTGGTTTACCAACATACAGCAAGGGCTGCAAGCGTCAACTCGCAAGAGTTTGGCTGTTTTACGCACTGAAGGTGTGCGAGCAACCAAAGCAACAAAATTACTTGCAACTTTGCAAGTTTACGATGTACACAGTGTTTACAGCTGGTTTCAAAAGCGGTGCAAAGGACAGACTCGTATTAAGTAAATTAATTTGGATCAAAGAGTAAAATTTAGAGTCCCACTAACTTTAGTTTAGCTTTAGCTTAATCTAATCCTTATATCAATTAACAATGTTGCGGTTTGCGGATACTTGTTAATGAGCTTATGCAGAATGCTTCGCAGTGTATCGAGTGTAGTATAGTGGGCTGCATGATAAACAGGCGCATGGGAGGCAACTCGGGCAACATAAATTAGTTCTATTTGTACACGTTGAGTCTGTTTCGATTTGAATCAAACAAACTTGCTTGCAAGGCTTGCATAATTCAGGGTGCATAGTTTCAATTTGTCAAAGTTGTTGAAAGCACGATTTGCCATGATTCTGTTAGTTGTTGAACTCGAACGCGCAGCGCAATTAAAGTTTTAGTGGCATTTGAGATTTGAGACTAGCCGCAAATATGAATTTAGTCACCGTGGCTGATCGTGTCTAACCGGGTATTGATTATCGGGTAGATTTGCATACAAACCCGGGTAGAATTTCCTTGGATTTCCAGTAGATGTGTAACATCATATAAAACATAAAACATATGTTATTAAATAAATCATTTGAAAATTAACTGCAACCCAACATACAGTAATTAAGTAATACATTGAGTTGCGGATAGCTGTCGCCATATACACAAATTTAACTTTTAATTTTAAAACTTTCAGCGGTTTCAGCATGGACAAGTTTGGAGGAGTATTCAATAACAATAAGAATGTTCGATTAGATCTTTCTTAATAGTAGGTACTTGTAAGCATATGGTAATGGTGAATGAGAAGTTTAGAATAAGTCAATTTGTATTAAAACAAATCGTCCAGCATGATTAAATTACAGTTATTGAAGTTCTAGTGTTCTAGAATGCTTGTTAAATTGAATGTGTGCAGTGCAGGTAAAGTATCATCCAACAAGTATGCAATTTGTTTGCCACTGAAACTGAAGCCAATAAACATGATTAGCCTGTAAAGTGAAGTGCGATGCGGATGCAGCAATAATTTATTGGTTCTGTCCACGTCTGGTGGCAGTCTGCGCGCCCGCGAAGCCAATAAACACCAACGCGAGATAAGCGCGTGATAAGCTTGCCCGGCACACGAGCGCGCCGCGGCGCGATAAACCGCAGGCCCCGCGGGGCAACAGAGCGGGTGGTCGCGGGGTCAGCCGCCATCTTGTCCATCGCTACGCCTCGCTACACCTTTTCGACATGGCGATGGGATGTAACATTTCACAACCGAGCATTTCACAACCGATCACGACCGATCATGCCTCTCAGCCGACACAACACACACACACTCAGGAAACGCGTGGGCCATTTCAGGACTTTGGGTGATAGTTTAGTCATTTTTCAGTAGCTTTAAATGAAATTGCGATAGTCTGAGGCATCCAGACAAAACTTTCGCGCTGTGTGATGTGTTTTGCGTGAAGTTGCACACGTTTAATTGAGTTGTGGCTCGGGGGATGCACTGCGAAGACGCGAAAATAAGCGACAACCGACAACTGGATTAAGACTGTGGTCGTGGTGTGTGGAAAAACTTCAACTTTTCATTCGTCCTTCGTCCTCGGCTCCTCGATTCCTCGGAGTTGCAAACTGTCGGCGGTCAATTTCCAGTGAAAGAACGGCGTAAAACGGAGTTTAACATTTTGTTACAAACTTTCCGGCTGCAACGCTTCCAACTCAGTGATTACGTGATACGGTGATTGTTGCAAAAGTTCAGCTCGTGCGTAATGATGATGGAATCAATATAAATCGACGACGGGAAGCCAATGGAAAGAAAAGAAGAAAGGTATTGTGCATTTTTTTTTTGATGGGGGGAACAACGTACAACCTACCGATTTTACTTTTCCCTAGAGTTGAACATTCTTAGACAACAACTTGGAGAAGAAGAAGGCTTATAAGTTTTATCCGAATTTCTTATGCTTATTTCTTAGCAAAAGTCCTCAAGTTAAATAATTAAGTTAAAAACTCTTGGGAAAATACCATAAATATTTGTTACTAGGACATTTTAATAACGAGCGTGTTTTGAATGTTTTGATTTTGATTTCACCTGGAGAAGTTCTTTAGCATCCAGCATGTTTACCCATTATCTTTTGTGTCTTTATTCTTATTAATTCGTCTTTGAGTCATAACTGAGTCTAAGCTGAGTTCGAACTGAGTCCGAAAAGAGTATATTAAAACACGCACTTTTCTCAGAATGACTTGCTTCACTCTCAGTTAAAAACGTAAAAAGAACACAACTAGTCTTAGTGCGAACTGAGTCTAAGCCGAGTCCAAAGTGAGTCCGAACGAAGTCGATGAAAAAAAAACGAAATTCCTGAGAATGCCTTGTTTCACACTCAGTTAAAATTTGGTACGACATAGACAACCTTTCCCTTGATTTGCGTGATTGGTCGGCGACAGGAACGCTGCGTAGAGTGAAATGAAATTTAAAAAAACGCAATAACGCCCGGCGCCGCCACGCTGAAATGATTGAATGCAAACGCACCATCCTGACCTCGCGGATCGTATTTCACATTTCATATTTCACATGCTCTCTTTCCACATTTCCATTTTCCCTTTTCGGCTTTCCATTTCATCGCTCCCCAGAGCAATACAACTCACAGCATCACAGCAATTATGGATTTATGCTATGTTCATAACTTATTGTTTGTGGTGTGTTAATAGGCACATGCATAGATGTAACTTACTGTTCATGTTCGGCAGAGCTCGTTCGTAACTCTTGTGAAGGCGTGTTCAGTGAAATTTTATGCGCGCGCAATTTTTACGACGTCGCGGATTCCGCGTTTGGCCGCATTTTAATGGCCAGCACGAGGTTACAAAAACATTACATTCTAATCACGGTACGAGCACACACTCACTTGTAAACACGTAAATACAAATTACTACACACCGCCAACCGCCTGATCGTGTAAATATAAATCGAAATTATGCGCTGCCATTTACGACTACGACCATGCTTTCCACATCGCGGTAAAATGGATAATAATTGTATTGATGTTATCTATATCGATTACTGAAATGAGCTTTAAAATCGATCGAACCGTTTTCGAGAAAATTGCAAAACAGTTTGAGCTTTTCCAAACAGAATATTTAATAGGTTAATGGTTAATGTAGGCAACACACATTGCGGTTCAGTGGGTTCACCCTCGAACGTGTTATAGGCAACACTACTTACAGTACTTACAAATTCTTAGCATACAGTAAAACATTAGTGCTAATTAGCAAGAAAATCGATCAAATAGGAAATATCTGGGCTTGATTCATTGCCACTAATGTGCGGATACTTGAGTTGAAATAGAGAACTGATTTGTTTTCTTCTGGCTTGATAAATTGCTAATTAAAACTATCAGCAACCGCAGATAACACGCATTGAAGCAATATATGCTATGGTGTAAGTTCAATGTTGAAGTTAGGAAGATTTTGTTGTTGTGTTGTCCTCCGTGCGCTTATCAACACAAACGATTGTAATTAAGATGCTTGATGTGCGATGGAAACTTAATTAACAGCAAGCTGCCTGATTACACTGTGCGCGGGGAAATGTCAATACACAACACACAATATGCAACATCGCACTTAATTTCTGTAGGGCAATATTTTCTTCTTTTGGAACTTCAAGGTAGCGAAAATGCGTTGTTTAAAATCAATGTATGCAACCAAATCATCAATTGCTTTTTGTGGCTGGGGCTGCTTGAATTGCTGACTCTTGTTTTGAGTTTGTTGCGTTTGATCTTCTTGTTGTGCCTGCTGGCCACTGAAGCATGGAAAGATGAAGAAGTAGTAGAGCAGTTCAATGATTGAGATGAGACTCGCTCCGAAGAACAGCGTACCAATTCCACCGACATTGACTGCGAAAAGTACCGTTAGAGGACGTTAGCAGGCGTTAGTTCTAGAGGTCCTAGAGTTCCGACCCTATGTATATGTGGTTGCCTATGATACGTACAAGCAGCAGCAGGCCAGGTGGAAGAAGTGGAAGGCCTCCTAGTTAGGCATCGTATGCAACCACATATACACCAGGTCCCAGGACCAAACACTGAGTTGAATTGTTTTAAACAAAAGAACCTACCAATCATATCGATGGTGTCTCGTATGACTTTCCGATGATAGCGCATGCGCACCGCCGAGAAGTAGAAGTTGATCACCGCTTGGTAATCGCCAGGCGTATCGCCGTGGGCGAACGAATCAACGCTGCTCGCGCCCAAAATGGTCACATCGGACTCCTCGCAGGAGATCATGCAGGTGTGATCGCGCAGGTCGCCCAACAGGTCGGCCTGTTTCTCGGACAGACAGAGCACGTGCTCCAAAGTGGTGCAGAATTTCGTTGCGTCCGCCCCCTCGGGCAGGTAATACTGGGTGCAGCCGCAGGTTTTCATTTGTTTTTCGGCCAACGCTTCTGTCATGCATGAGGGGAAGCTGTAGAACTTGGACATTTTCAGCTCGTTCTCCTCCGGAAAACGACAGTGGCGAATGTCGATTGGGATGTTTTTGACGCCTTTCTGATTTGCCATATTCTACAAAAAAAAGGGGCAAAATTAAAATTAATCTCCAAAGCCTGAATAATTTTTGAAATCTGAAAATGTGACCTTGAACTTGATGTAGACATTCCCAGTCTTGAAGTAGTACCGTCCATTGTAAGGAGTTCTCTTCAGCGATTCGCGGTAGGAAAGATTCTCCTCGCGACTAATCGCGAAGATGTTGTAGGTGTCGATGGGCTGCTTGAGATAAACTTTCATGTGTCCCGTGTCGTCAGCGCTTGCTGTGTACTCTGCCTTTGTGGAGTTCCTGCAAAACCACGTTCGTTTGGAATCATTTGAAGATCATTTAGATGTTCAGATGATATAGTTACATTGCAACCATTGAATTCCATGCGTAGCATTCGCCCAAAATCGTCTGCATCGGCAGAAACTTCTCACAACACCGAAACTCCTTATTATTGAACGAGCACATCGAGAACAAGTCATCGCAGCTGCGACGGAACTTCTTCAGGTCGCCCAGGTTGTCTTTGAAAAGGCCGCATGCTTCCTTCAGGCGCTCCCATTCGAATCGGCTCTCCTCATGCTCGGGCTCTTCCACCAGATACGCCACATCGGTGCAGCGTCGCAGCTCATTGACGACGCCATTGTAGAAGAGCAAATCCTTGGCGTACGTGGACAACTCCGCTTGGCTCATCTTCGTCTTCGCCGGCACGAATTTATCGATGCCCGCATAGTTGGCGTCCTCTTCGGCGCGCTCGCAGAACACCAACGCCGGATAATCGCTCTTCCAGTCGATGTAATTGGTGTCCACGGTGAGATTGATCGGATTCGAGCGATAGTCAATCAATGAGCGCAACATGAGAATTACGCCATAGCTCGAAATCGTAGCGATGCAGGCGATCCAAAAGAGTCGCTCCGTCCAGTGCAGGTTCGGATCAGCCAGATAATGATATCCTTGGAAGGTCGTGTTTTGGAGAAAACTCTTCACGGTGAAGAGGCATTTCTTCGTCACCGATTTACAGCAGGATTTCGCACTGTTCTTACGCAAACAAGGCATTTCTAGACTTGTAGAGTGTGTGTAAGGTCAATCTTTGTTTGAATGCCACAACAGATTGAGTTTTAAAATTTCATGCAACTTTTCATGTTAACATTTTACA
Organism: Geostiba sp. GC000077; assembly: GCA_030264215.1. Lineage (NCBI taxonomy): Eukaryota > Metazoa > Arthropoda > Insecta > Coleoptera > Staphylinidae > Geostiba > Geostiba sp. GC000077. The sequence continues at coordinate 529 of JARJDQ010004382.1, read as the reverse complement.
TGGCAACTTGTATAACGCTACACTATGATTTAAATCATTATTTATTCATCATATTCCATGATTTTTCATGCAACAAACATTCTGTTTCTATAGTGATATAGTATAACAAACAATACGGTCTGGACTGTGTAGCAAATTAATATAATGTACAATCAACTGGCTAAATGGCTTTAATTTGCGTTGCGTAGTTGTTCTGTAGTTCCGTTTCCATTCTGTTTCGAGCATAATGTGTTGCCTACGATGTGTAAAGCCAATATCGATTAAAAATTAAAATGTAATTTCCCCGCATGTTACATGCGTTTCTCTTTGTGCTTCTCTCTCTTTGTCAATTTACAGCTATGCCTGTGAGTTGTGGCCAGTCTGTTGCCACTAACTGATTTCTAATATCACAAAATATCAATAAATTAATTCAAAAATTATTTATTGATATTTTGTGATATTTCATTAAATACCATTTTAGATGCTTGACTATCTTTTCTGAAGCTATAATTTGAAGATTCTTTGATTTGCATCACCATTTGAACTATTT
>JARJDQ010004341.1:0-16212 GCA_030264215.1 Geostiba sp. GC000077 | reverse complement strand
TCCTCAATGAGGTCTCCAGAGGAAATGCTCCATTTTTGTTACACCCTGTATGAAGCAGTTTCCAATAATTCTTAAAAATTTTCATTCCCATTTAAAAAGCCTAAGAAGACTGAAGTTACTAACCCAACAAACACATTGAAAATCAGTTCAATATTTTTTGAGGTATCTGTATACGGGGTGGACTAAAATTAGCGGAGAAATAACGCCAGGTAACTTTGTAGTTTATGTCAAAAGAAAACGATAATCTTAATATCAAAATGCTGAAGTCTTCCTATGGTCTTATGGGGTCTTGAATTTTTAGGTTACAAATAGGCATAATAACAAAATTATTTTTCAGCTGTTGTAAATATTGTAAATGTCGAACACTTTTGCGAAGTCAGTTTTCTTTCACCTAAAATTTCCAAATTTGAGGACCTTATGAGGCAAAGGAAGACTTTCTCAGCATTTCGGTGTTAAGATTATCGTTCTCTTTTGACATAAACTACACAAACATACCTGGCGTTTCTCTGTCAATTTTAGTCCACCCTGTAGATTCGGGAAAATCGCAAATGATATCAAAACTCAAAACTTAGTTTAGTAGCATGAGAAAGAAATTAGTAATCCATCAAAACTCAAGAACCCAGTCATTGAGATAAGAGTTGTAACATTTTGTACAAAAGTTGACATGCAAAAAAAAGTAATATCAGCAATCATTTTTCGAAATCAATCGAAATAATAGGTCTTCCTAATCATAATAACCTTCTTTTTTATAGTGTAATGATTGTTTAATTTTTAATTTACTTGGTACATCCCATTCAAGTATAACCACTCCTCTCATATGTAATGAAGCTTTCCAAGTTCAAACGCTCCGTGAAAGCGCTAGCGTTGTGCTTTCCAAACCAACGCACTCCCAATTCCCAAACGAAAGCGATTTACATCCACAAATGCTTTGGTTCCCTTCATCCATACGTCTCATATTCCCATGCGTCTGTATCGCATCTAGTATAGAGGCATATGAAACTCTCAAAGGAGTTTGAGGTTAACCATCAAGGCATTACGGATCAAAATCGTCTGCGGTTACTCCTACACTGATCAGAGTGTTGCCATAGTGCAACAGAGAAGAAGAAAAGATGAATGCCAATATGAAATATGTGCATATTCAAACCAACACGACGAAAACGTCCCGAATGGAAACGAACGAAACAAGACGCTGTGATTTTGGAGAGAGACAGTGAGTCCAACTGGAGCAGATTGAGGCAAATGATGCGTGCGGTTATTAGTCAGTTCTTTGCAAACCACTCAACCATAAACACAACCCTTGGGCTGGATAATTCCCATCAAGTGCTTATTAAATCATTAACAAATTAATTTCACACACACACAGCAGCAATCAGAAGACTCTTTAAAAGTTAGTTTATAGTGAAGTTTTAAAGAGAATGATATCAGCATACGACATGGAAGCAAATGTGCATTACTGTGACACTACAACAAGTCTCACAACACCATTCTCCGTCAAAGACATCCTGAGCATCAACAATGGCGAATATCAACAATATCACGACGCTCATCTTGCTCACAACCCAAATGGTTGTGGTAATATTAAGCAAGAATATGTTTATCCTGAAGTTGGATACAATCATCAGAATGTGGTTTCTTCGGCGTCGTCCTGGGAGGCGAACTATCCGAATTACTACGATCCTTACGGATACTATACGTCGCAGTTGATGCAAATTGCTCCTGAAATGAACGTTAACAGCATCAAAATTGATAACGGCGGTAACCACTCAACAAGTAGCAGTCAACTTAATTCGTTCTTCCTGAACTACAATCCGGAGAGTTCCAGTGAGTCACCTGGAAAAACCCCATCAGAAAAGGATGATCGGGATATGAATGAGGTGAATGGTTCATTGGATGGTCCTGAAGTAAACAAGGAAGCAACTATTGGAGAGCAAGAATCAAGTAAGTTACACTCCTTTGCATATGAAATGATTCCATTTCTAAATGTATGTTTGTATCATTTTCACAGGGAATCACGTAACAAGCTCCAAAACGGAACTCAGGAAAGCCACGCATTCCAAGAGGAAGCGAAAACCAAGAGTGCTCTTCTCCCAGGCGCAGGTGTACCAGCTGGAGACGCGCTTCAAGCAACAGAAGTACCTCTCCGCCCCCGAACGCGAAATGATGGCGAAACGGCTCAAGTTAACGCCGACACAGATCAAAATTTGGTTCCAGAATCGGCGCTACAAGAACAAGCGACAGTCCATCGAAGGTAGCCAGACGTCAACCGGCGGAAAAGCTTCCATTAAGAAGGAGCTCTACGAGATCAACGTGAGTCCCCTCCCGCCGCCGCCTCCGCCACCACAGTATCCTCAAAATTGGCCCATGTACAATTACAATGATTACCACGATCGCACAAATGATTATTGCTATTGATTAACTACGAACAAAAAAGCACACAAATCAAAATTTGAAATATTGACTGGGTTGTAAATAGTTTTGTACAAATTATGTTTAATTTACATTTTAAGTATACTTACATATGTTCTCGTGCAATTTTACATATTATATTAATACTTGTACCAAAAACTTAACCAAATAAATTTTGTTATGCCAATATTTCCGAACAATGAAAATTTCAGATGCAACAAGAATTTTCAGTTTTGCCTTTTGGAATGGCGGAATGCATTCCACATCAGATTTATGAGTTTAGTATCAAATGATGGTTGAAAAAAGGGGATTCATTGGCATCGCTTGTTGGCCTCTGGCTTTCAGATGAACTGAAGTCAACTTATAGCTGAAGTTAAGTAAAACAGACGCCAATCCGACAGCTTAGGCGTCGATTAACTAACTATTCATCCATCGTTCCATCGGCTCAATCGCGTGAAACAGAAGGGAAGTGAACCCACAGGCCCACAGTGAAAGAGTTAACGATAATGCATCCGAGCATCGTACATTACAAATTGCTCAGCTGTAAAGTAATGCATGTATCGAAGTAAAAAAAATTCAAGTAGTCAGCGCCAGAGCACCTTTTAACCTAAAAGCCGTTTATCTTTCATGTGAACGCCAAGGAAAATTCATTGCTCGTTTTTCATAGAACGGATGTGATTAATTACTAAATCATTCCATAATTCCATTCTTTCGCCATTTTTGTGTTTATTAACATTTTTAAGATGCACTTTTAAGAGATTTCATTTCTATTTTCATCCTTGTGTATTTGGGCTGTGAATTATGAGTCAAAGTAATCATTAATCAATCAAAATTATTCCTCGTCAATTTCCGTGTATGGTGTATGTAATTGTATCCTGTAGCACACATCCTGCGTAGTCGTCCTGAGTTTTTGTTTGTATTGCAGTCCCTGTGTTGTGGTAAATGAACCACAATAAATATGAAAGTGAATTTACGCTAAGCGGCTAAGCTTTTTGCTTGTGCACACATCATTCATCTTCTGTTTGATGGTTTTGATCAGGTTTTGTGTTTTAAATCGATTGTGCACCGCAGCGTCATCTTCATAAAGATTCCCCAACTACAGTTGCTGTTTGTTTGATTTATACGATCTACTAGAGTGAGTAGAAATCTGTATATCGGCCTCGCCACCACGTACACGCTTTAGACGCCCGTGCAGTCTCATAAAGTGTGGGCGCTTGACAATAGAGGTCGCTACCATACCAGAACAGAGCATTTTAAAAATATATATTTTTTAATTTTCTCTGATTCAAATTGGTAATGTTAAGAATGAATTAGAAAATAATAGAGATTGCTATTATTTAGAAACAGTAAAAATTATTCATTACAAAGGAAAGTAATAAACAAAAGAGATACGTTATTTGAGTGGTCGACTGGTCGGTGATTGTGTGTGGCAATTTGCATAATTTCATCGGTGGGTGCGTTCGTTTATTGGCCAATCCAAAGCGTGTTTGCGCGAGCGCGCGCGTTATTTATATAAAACGCAATAAACGTAACGATCGCCGTAATTAAACGTCGCTGAAGTTCCTCGGCGGCGCGGCGTTGCGACGAGAAACGAGATATTTAACATTTCAACGGCGCGATTTCAACAATGGCAAATAGGAGGCGAAATGACGGCGAATAAATGCGGCGGACAAGCGCGAGACATGCGCGAGCGTCAGCGCGCAATTCGTAATACGCGTTCGTAATTTCGCATTTCGCAGCAATTGCGCGAGCCCGGCGCGCTTATCAGCGACGACGAATCACCACCCGCCATTTTAGCATCATACATGACGTTGTGAACAACGAAATAAATGCCAGAAGAGTCCAAAAGGGACCAAATGAAAAAAAGCGGTTATGTTATCAATGTTGATGAAGTATTAAATCAGATTAGGCAACACACAGTGGTACTGTTTGTTGCATGTTTGGTTGCCTATATGGTTTCGCATGGATTTGCTGGAGCAGCCTGTAGATGGCGCTGCGCTATTATTCCACGTAATAATATTCAATTACGTCAAAGCATCAGCGATCATCATCATCGGTCGTATCGTCTCGACGTCGACGCGCGCGGCATAAAAGAAAATTGCGCGCCCGTTTCGTCGCCGCCGTCGCCGCCGCCGAAACTTATTTACACATCTTTACACTTTACTGCCGCGAATTTGCGCGTCGCCTCGCAGCAGAGACACTTCACGTTATTGCGTCGTTGGCGTAATCAAAAGAAGCGAAATGAAGTCGTTGGCGTTGTTGCCAATGCTAAGGCAATATCCCCTACCCGAGCCGCGCCGGGCGGAGTTGACGGAGTTGTTGAGAGTCGCGCCGTAATTGCGCTTGAAATTAAACGTGGATCTTAATTGTTAAAGACACCGCCGCCGAGTGCGCACACGCGCACAGCCATTGATATGTCGATTCGCACGATTTGCCTGTAAACGTTCCTAATGACAACGCTGGAAAGCCGTAATTACCTGGTATCTCTCGTCCAGCAACAAAAAGGAATAAAACACTCCATCACAGCATTCCGCGCTTCATTACCGCTTACATTATTATTATCACTGATGAACACAAAGAATTCACAACATTTTTAACATAGAAAGCTTTATTGACAGGAGGTCACAAATGTCAGAATATCAGAAGTCAGGACCTTCGGGTGGCGATGGCGCCAACAGGTATTTTGAGGTTATTAACACAAGATACATCGTGTGTTGTGTGTTTGGTGATCATCTATAAGTGTCCCTGATGGGAATTGAAGATGTCGGGGAATCGGGGCCTCGGGGCGTGTGTGCGCCGGGAAAGATGAAGATATTTATGGTACAGCAACGCACAGCGCGATGTGTTACTCAGTTACTCCTTCTCAGATTTAATGCGTTTCCATCCGTCAAAGGCTAGTCCGCTAGTCAAAGCGGTCGCAACACGCATGTTTATAAATATGCCCCTCACAGTCTGGGGAACACGGGTGTTGAACAACTCTGGACGGCCCAAACGGGAAGCCCTTAATCGTTTAGCTCACATCATGCTCCTCACTCTCCAAACCCACGATGCATTTAATAGATTTGTGTGTTTCTACTTTGTTTTGCTCTTCGGGGAATGCGTATGGAATTCGACTCTCGACTCTAGATGGCTAACTGATTAAGTTGTATGCATTCACATGAATACTGCTTAACGAAAGTAGAAAATATATTCCACATTGTTCAAGTACCGTAGGGCCATCAGGATATGCACGTTGGAATTGGTCTTGGTCTTGGTCTTGGGGAACTCGAGTTCTGAGACTTGATATAGATGTTTGTTATGATCTTTGATGTTTTCTGATCCCTCAGTCCCCTCAGATGTCTCGCGAAGTGGGGAACACACGAAGAGTGAGAGAGAGAGAGAGAGTGGGTGGAGTTGTCGGTCGCCGAGCGCGATGTTAAATGCGTGTTTAACGTTCGTCTCAGTTTGTTTAAGTCACTTTAAATCACCTGCTGGCGCTCGTCTTGAAGTTCTCGAACGACCATAATACCAGATCATTAAACCATCAACGGGGGCATTTTTCCCAACACTGACACCAAGCATGCCCAAAACAACGCCATCTATATGTGAATATTTAAAATATATTGCTATTTGAATTTTACATGTATTTAATTCTATGGTCAATCAATGGTCAATTTTGTTAGTTAATCAGCTCGTCCTGAAGTTCTCGAGCGCACCATAATACCAGACACCAAGCAACGCCATCTATAAGTGAATAGTTAAAAAATATCCTATTTTAATTTTCCATGAATTTAATTCAATGATGCATCAATAGTGAATTTTGTTAGTTAATCAGCATCAAAACGTTTTACTTGTGAGTGGATCGTTATTCGAGTATTGATTAAATATTTGTTCCGGTCGACACGATGATGAATATCATCATTGATCGCCCGCCATTGGAAATCTGACAATGATCGTCTTAATATAATTGAACACTAATGAGCATGACTGGCGAGAAATCACATTGCGATTGTTGTGATCGCCGACATCGTTCACTTCGCTTCATTGCGTCTGTTGTATTTTTTTGTAGTTGTTGTTGATGCGGGGAGAGAGTCGATGATGCAGGCTGTATTAATCAAACGATGCATCACAAATCACAAATAGACGATTCGAGGATTCGAGGCATGATGAGTATCATTAAACCATATTCGGTGGCTCTCTTTGATCGGGCGCGACGTTCGACGATGATTAACCAGCAGAGCCAGCATATCGCGAATGATGTACCGAGTGTATCAACTGTAACCCAACCGGCAATTAAATTATGTTAAGTGGCATATTGAAAATATGCAAATCATTGGCTTCAAGGAGGCTATTGTTTGCGGTGGATTTGGACCTAAGGATCTACGGATCTAACACCTTATAGATCGGCCATTGGGAATGGATTGGATTGGAGGTGCACGCGGACCACCCAATCGTTCAATATCGACGTGGCGCGCCGCGCCGCGCATTGTTGGCGAGATAATAAATTACGTTAATTGTTGACAGCGGCCGTGGGCCGCCGGCCCGGCGAGTGAGAGGAGCTGGAATGATGGCTGCACGAGAAGGGGGGCCGCAAGCGGCTAGCGGGGGCACCGATAACATCTTAATTGAACCGCGAGCGCGGAAAGGAGAAGAGGAGCGCGAGTATCATCAATCGAATCGAAGAGTTGGAAGAGTTCGAAGAGTCAACGAGTCGAAACCAGCCTGGAATCACCAAACAATGCCACAGGAATACAGACTCCAACCACCTATATACATCATACATGGAATCATTGACTACCCACCAATAGATGTCAGCTTTGTGTTAATCTAGAACCAATGGAAGGATTCTTCAAATGGTTTGATCAAAAACAACCGGTAACCGCAAGTTTTAATCATAGTGGTCATCGGTAGAGTGGAGGAGTGTACTGTAAGGAAGAATCAAGGGGAGTAGTGGAAACTGGAGAGTGGAGAGTATCACCGATTGTACTCGGGTGCAATAATGCCTAGTTGGGCACGTTGCCTCATCGAGATGGAAGCGGAGGGTCTTTAGTGACAATGTCATTGTCGTTTGCTGCAAGCCTTGCACAGGCCATCAGGATGCGGAAGCGGTGGTGGAGTGAATGAAGAGCGAAGGTAATCTGAAGTGACCCTCGTTTGCGGCTGGTAGAAATAGACTCATCCAATGCAATCTCAATTCAATTAAATACTGTCACTCTTTTGTTTTCCCTCTTCCCTCTTCCATCTTCGCTATATCTATCCAACATCCAACAATCCAAAAAAGGAACAACGAAATGTATTCAGTATTCATGATTCATTCAAACACATTCAAAGATATTTATTTTTTCGGAGATCTGCAGTTCCATTGTTTTATTCATTCTGTATAATTTCTTCCTCCCCCGATCCCCGGATGGGTCAGTTTCGTATATCCCTCTGTCCCTGTCCGATTTTTAACGGCTGCGGAGGATTTGTGCAGACATTTTGGACTTTCATGATGTTTCAGATTTTATTTTATTAAAATGTACCAGCAGACACAGGAAGGAGCGAGGCATTGGATGTGGAAAGTGCCAATTTTTGTGTTTTTATTAAACATATTTATATTTTTATGTGGGTTGTCATGGTTGCGGGTGAAGGATAGCTCAACATAGCTTAAGGTGGAGCATCCTGCATCCAGCAAGCAGCAAACGAAGTCGTTTGTATGCGCCTATATTTTAATAAAATCTAACTTAATAAAATCCTCTTAGACGGAAGACTCGTAAGAGAATCTTCATGTTTCCAAATGTTCCCCAAATGGATTTACATGATAACCTTGGTTCCTAAGTAGAAGTAGGTATCTTCTGCGGTGATGCCTTTTTTATTCATGCCGACTCTATGAAATTATTAATTTAGCTCATTGTCGATTTTATGAGTCAATATGATCTCAATGCAAATACGATTAAGAGCGTGTCGCCCACCAGCGAGGAGCTTTCCCAGCGGGGGTTGTTACAATTCGGATGTGATGTTTTAGTGCCTCACTCAACATATGCAATCGGAATTGACTGCTCCCCACGCGCGCGCACGGACGACTCCGATTACAACCATTGGGGTTTTTAACGTTTGCTCGGCCGAGCCCTCGATTAATCTCCGCTAGGGGATGGCAAAAAAAGGCCCCTCGCCGCGCCACTACTAGCTAATACCCCTAATGCGGCGTGCAACCAAACAAGACGTGATTTAAAAACAAATATAAGTGAGCGGCATCATGAAGGGGGATGAGAAAAGTGCGGCGAGAAGTCACAGTCACCCTTCGGCAACATTTGATGCTCAGCTCAGCGCGGCTGAACAGTAACTCGTAATAAACGGTTTCGGATATTAAATATTTGGCCAAACACTATTTTCATATGCAGCTTGAGCACATCCAGGCTCGGGGTGGCAAACAACCCTCGAGCAAACATCCCCCAGGGATGAGGTGTCCGGTTTCAAGGTGGACATACCGCATCTAGTTCGATGGGAAACAATTGGAAGACAATTGGTGTTTGATTGTGGTCAAATAAAAACCTATTAACTTTGAATTTGTAACCTAACCTATTTTAACTATTTCTGATGGAAATTGGCGCAGTCGGATGTCGCACATTTCAATGTTATTGCGATTCCACTCTCAATCACATCACTATAGGAAGTAATAAAACTTTCGTTTTTTTAACATATAGATGGCTCTGGAGGCTTAAAAGCCACTCGCAATTCTCCAAATTGAACTTAAGTATACCTGACGTTTTTTAGTCTTTTTAGTCATTTACTAATAACTCGAACAGTTGACGGTGGGTTTGTTTAGTCGTCGGTGAATATCAAAAGAGAAAGAAAGAAACAAACATGTGTCACCCGTCGCTTCTTATTTATGTTCCACTCCACATCGGATACATTTTCCTCTGAGCGGCACTCTTCTTTAATATTCTATTTATTGACGCCAGAAAGCCAGAAATGGGGTTGTTCAAGTGGCGCTAAAATTGCCAAAATTCACAAATTCACCACCGGCTTTGATTTACCATCGACTGGGCGGACTGGGCCATACAAACAAATATGCGGATTATCGACTTACAAATGAAACTTAACCTCTACCTTTGCTTAAAGCTGTAGTGTCAGTTGAACAAAGACAGGTGCGAAAATATAACATCTGTGTGCAACAACCCTGTATACGTACTTGAAGCTAAATCTGCGATTTTCGTATTAACAATAAAATCTATTAAGGAGGTTTTTTTCAGGCCCTTTTTTAGAACAGTTTAATTTAGTTCAGTTAACTCTGGTGATAAGTGGTGTTAAGTATTAGTGAGTAAGTGTCACCTTTAAACAGCTTAAAAACGAAAACAGAGTGAACTTAAAACGGGGTGCCGCAAACTATTAAAAAGCAGTTCGAGGAGTAGCAGAAGAGAAAAAAGCTTTTAACATTTCGAATTTCGAGTTTAATTCAAACTCGTTTTAATGATGATGATCGCGTGTCATTATCGTCGGATGTGCTGGAAGTCACAAAAAAAAAACACATAAACGTGTGTCTACACTCTACACACCATTGTACCATTCAAAATTAGACATTGAAAATTTAAATTTAGCTTCTACCGAAAATAACACCACATTCAAGTGCTGCCATCTGTTAATCGGTAGTTGGTGTCTTCAATGTTCAATGTTCACGTTGCTGCAGATAGAGCTGTATAGTCTGGCAGTACATAAAAAGCTAACCACCTCACGGATGTGACTGGTGTTTTGCATTTTCCGTTTTGAGTGATTGAAGGTGACGTCTTCTTCGTTGGCTGCGCGCGTGTCGTAAACATCGCGCAGATAATTGCTTAATTTAAATGCGCTTGCGTCCAGCGCGCATGGGAAAACTTTAACGACCTCGCGCGCGCTTGCGTCTGCCCGATGAGAGGGAATTGGCAACCAATTGGCCCGGTGTTGGGAGGCAAAGGAGGCAATTTCGTCCTGCGAGCCGCAGCCGGAGCCAGCAGCGCCAATTTGTAAACGCATGTATTGAGCCACCACGCGGGTACATTGGGTACATTGGTGACTAGTTTAAAGTAGAATGAGATTAAATTTAATGCATTACGGGCGGCGGCCGAGGGAATTGTCTTTCGTCCCGGCCGTAACGCAACTTTAACGTCTTCATCAACGCATTGCCGCTTTTTTACCACTCCAACAACGATATGCATGGTTAAAAATTCGAGCTTTAACTGCGTAACAACATGTCTGCGCATGCCCACAAAAAGAAAAAGACTATTTGAAAAATACCAAACATTACAATACAGGGTGGACTAAAATTGGCGGGAAAACGCCAAAAGACTTTGTAGTTCATGCCAAAAGAAAACGATAATGTTAGTACCAAAATAATGAGGAAATCTTTGTTTGGTCTCTCGAGGTCCTCAAAATTTGTATTTTTTGGTTACAAATAGGCATAATAACATAATTCTTTATCGTTGCACAGCAGCGGTTGTAAAAATCGAACACTTCGGTTATCCTTCGCAGAAGTGTTCAAGTTTTACAATAGCTGCTGTGCAACGAAAAAGAATTATGGTATTATGCATATTTATAAACAAAAAATTTGAAAATTTTGATTGTTTTCATAAACCATAGATGTATAAAGTTATCATATTATATATTGGTATTACCATCACCAGGTAAAAATTGCAAATGGCGGCCAGTTGGTTTCGTAAGCTAAATAACTCTATCATTTGCAAGTAAACAAACAGTCATAAAACGCAACTCGTAACACAAACCACAACCGACGAAAACACTCATCCAGCTCTTTCGTCGAGTGGTTGAGTTGCTTTAACAGTGCGTGGAAAAACAATGCGAATGCAAAACGTTATATTATCGTGAATGCAATCACCATTCACCTTTGCATTTCTGTTCTTGAACCTAACCTATTCGCAGGACACTTAAACTGCTGACTTAAACAAAATTGGGTATACATAGTTCAAACGTTCATAGTATGTTCATATATTAAAAAAAAACATGCTGAGAAAATTGAATCGTGTAAGGTAATTGATTTCTTTGCTTGGCTTTGGTTCGCAGGCGTTGAAACGTTTTCCAAGCGAAATAATCCGTAATTGAGTAACAGGAATTTTTCATTATTTCCTGCGCCGTTGCGATTTTCCATTTCCCTCTTTTGTGCCATTTTCCCACCCTTCCGATACAATGGAATCATTTGCATGTTTATTTTCTCTCTTATCAGCCGTCACGTCTTAAACGTATGCAAACACACTGTATATTCGAATCAATATCAAGTGGATTTAAAAAATAGATTTATATCGATTCATTCAATTTGAATAGCAATAGCATTCAATTCCCGAGTTGCAAAGGCAAACGAAGGAGAAGGGAAAAGAAAAGAAAAAAAAAGCGGCTTCGATCGAAACTGCTCGACGGCTGCGCCTCGTTCGGAGGGCAATAAATTTTTCGTGCAATTTCTTTACAATTTTCTCCGGTTTGCAAGGCGCGCGGGGGCGCAGGGCTTGAGAGAGCTGGCGCGAGGAGGGAAAACTTTCTTTTATATTTAAATTGAGAGCGTCGAGGCAGTCGAGGAATCGAGCGCCGCCGCCCATCGCGCGGAGATTAACGGCTGTAAATCACCGCCCCACTCGAACACTTCACCACTCGCACATCCACACCCTCCACACAAAAAAAGAGGAAAAGTCTCTGAACTCAATTTCTACTATACCTACATTTTATCTGCAAAATTGACTTTGCATTTCATGCGACAATTCCAATGTATACTTCTTAAATGTAACTCTTTCCATATATAATTCATTTTACTGCAACAGTCAGTATACAGATGTAAAAGTTTCACATTCAATTTGAATTTTGGACGTGACGTTATAAGTGATCGGGGGATCTGGGCTGATATTCTGGAAACTGACGGTTTCCCAACTTTCATGTTTCACCTTCCATTGCTTCAACCCTCTCGAAGAAGTTATTCTTCCGTTTGCATTTTCTCCCCTTTTTTCGAGTGCTTTATGCCAATGATTGGGTATGCAGATCACCTTTCCATTATCAATGCTAACAATGCTGATTACCTTCGACGCTTTGAGTTTCGAATTTCGGAAGCGCGGGAAAATCGAATGGCGACTCAGCAATGGATTGCATCTCAGCTACGCGACGAAGAAATTGGATTGCGATCGAATTAATGCTTCTTATCGCGCGGCGTCGATTCAATTTCGGCAGGCAATTGCCGCGAGTGAATTGAAAATATTCAAATTGCGCTCGGGTATCAGATCGCTCGGAAAAAGCATTGGAAATACATTGATGACAAAGAAGTTTAACTATATAGAAGGAACGCGGGGAACGGAATGATTGAATAAATTGCACCAAATAAACATAAAAACATTGAGACGGATTCGAATAAGGAGAACATTTTTCTCTATTGCATAAAAATTGCGTAATTCATTCAAATAGATTAAAAAGAAATCGGGTCCAAAAATTATTACATTTTAATTCGTGGGAATCGTCGGACACCTGTGGGAACTTTAGTCACTTTGTTTAATATAGAAATACCTACACTTATAGGTTATAATACCATTTCAGTATTATTACCTGAAGATGAAAGGTAGATGCGGTAAAATGCAAAAGAACCCGAATTTGCTTTCATACAAATCGAACGAAATCATTTGACCGTAAATTTCTTGACCTTTCGCTAATTTGAAGATTTTTACTCACGCTGGGGAGTCGACTATATAAAATGAAGATTTATCGATTTTTATTGACGACATTCCTTAAATTTCGAGTGTGAATTAAGATGTTTTTTTTTCACCAAAAATCATCTTAGTAAATATCCTCTCATGGTGGAAATATCTTCTTTGGTTTTTACAAAATAAATCTAGAGGATGAGCAAAAACAATGATCATCTAAAAAATGATATGTATATTAAGTCGAACATAGACTGCCCATTCTTACAATTTTTTTTCTTACTTTGTCTTCTCCAAAGAATTGTCTTGAGGAGGATGTCGATGTCTCGTCGGCAAAGTTGAAACAAGCGTTAATGTCGAGTCATTCGTCGATAATTAGCTACAAAAGAGTGAGTAATTTTCTCATTATCTTCTCTTCGAATTTATTTCGTTCAACATTATTGGTTTGCTGTAAAAATTAATTAATTAATTTAAATTTCGGTTTGATTACTTTTCCCGCGCCTATAGAGACCAAAGATCTAAACTTGATGCCAATGTGAGTTTTTAATTAAAATATGTATGTCGTGAAAATTCTATGTTAGACATTTTTAATTATAATGTTTGTGCAGGAAATGAATGTTGGTTTTTATGCGCATTAATGCAAAAAAAAAAAGTCTTATGGAATCATAATCCACCAGTGTTAGTTAGAAAAATGCAAAATGACTTTTCGCTATATAGCAAACAATGCCTGTTGTGGATGTCGTGATGTGCTTGGTGGTGCAAAATTTGCATTCGACCGTAATCGAATAAAACGCCGAAAATGATGTGAAAATCTGATGACGCGCTTTTATTATACGCTTTCATCACCCAGAGCCGGCCAGACACAAATGCGTTGCGCTAGAATAGTTTTTCAATTACACCTTATTCGCGCCCACCTGATTCTGTTTCAGTTTCCAAAGGATCAGAGTGAGATGGCGCTAATGTGCGGACAAAAAAGCACGCTTGTTAAAAATCCACACACACACACGAAGAACCTTTGTGCGATTCCATGTTGGCATGTTTGAGTGGCGTTTTCCATACGTTTGTGAAAACGATAATTAAATTTCGAAATGAAAATGCTGGTGGAAACGCTGGAGCGGAAATGTGCACCGAAAAGCAGCTGAAAACGAATAAAACGAAATGTAATGTAATGAAATGAAATCAAATGCTTTCAATGATTGTTTTTGAAAATATGCATCACTGATGCTGGGTGCAGTTGCGGCTGGTGAAGTAAATCCCGATGATTTTCATGATTTCGTCCTCAATACTCATAATGAAATGTTCGGTTCAATATTTATGACCCGCGCGGTTTTATTACCTTCAGTTTGGTATTGTTGTAATTTTCAATTTGATATTCGCGCAGTTTGTACGTGGTGAATTTACTCCCAACTTTGTTCCTTTCTCTACTTAATTTGTAATCTTTTATCCTTTTATAGTAAATTCCCGCATTCGGCATACGATAGATTTCATCCAAACATACATCTAGGATCCTTACTTGTTCCTATGATATGTCGTTATATTATACGAAGGAATGAGGTATGATCCAAATCAAAATTACACATGGACTAAAACCCCGATTGCAAATTTAATTCAACACTATCCGAGTGGGTTGCCCTTTGGGCCCTTCGAAATTTTGACGACATGCGACGGAAAATCATTCATATTTTCCGAACGCCTGCTCCTTTATAAACTTTCCTTACGGTTTCGGATAGCCAAACAGACGCTCTTTGAAATGCATCCCGTCCCAACCCCCTCTGGACCCCGGTAGTACCTTAAAATCAAATTTGAAAAGTTTTCTATTTATTTGCATATTTTGTTATATATTTCCCGCATGTGACTTCTTTCATTAAGTATCTTTAAGGATTCTGATAGGCCAGAAGACGATCTTTAAAATGCACTCCGTCCCAGCCCCCAAAGACCCTGGAACTGCCTTAAAATCAAATTTGAAAATTTTCCGATTTATTTCCATATTTTGCTTTATATTTCCCAAATGCGAGCTCTTTCCTTTGGCATTTTAGCGGATTCTGATATGCAAAAAGACGCCCTTTAAAATGCACCCCGTCCTAACCCCCTCAGGGCATGGGCATGGCTTTAAATCGATATTGAGTTTTAGGCGATTAATTTCGATGTTTTCTAGAAACGCGTGATTTAATTATTTTTTCGTTAATTTTAACATACTTTTTAAGTCGGAAGCCGGTAATATTTGAAATTCAATAAATTGTTGTACCGTTATTACTTTGTATATTGGTCTGCAATCTGCTTTAAATGTTTAGTATTGGAAATTGAATATCAATCGGTCGCCGCTCAGGGACCTTAGTGAAGAAAAAAAGATGTAAAAATTATTGTTGTTGTCCGTTAAAAAAAAATTGGAAAATCTTAGTTCTAGTATTTTTCCAAAGATGGCATTAGTTGTATTTCTTCAAGTGCTTGGTCGCATATCGGAAATATAAGTACGAAATCCGGTGGCTGAGACGCAGTCGGGGCTGGGCCGGGAGCGATTGCGGAGCAGATAATATATAGACGAACTTTAAATTGACATTGTATTATGACTAGTGATATTGACTACTTTATTCCTCCGTCAACTAGCGTCATCTATCTGAGACCAATGGAACTAAACATAGGGAACTGTTAAGTTAGTTCCACTAGTTTCCGATAGATGGCGCTAGTTGAAGGAGTTTTGAAATCTATTTTCAACACTAAATCCCATGAGCGGCGACCGATTCTTGATATTCCATTTCAAATCTAAACTTTAAAAGCGGATTGCACAACAATTCAAACAGTACAACAATTTCTTGAATTAAAAATATTACCAACTTAATAAATATGTTAAAATTGACGAAGGAAAATACAAAATCACGCGCTTCAACAAAATATCGGAATTAATCGCCAAAAGCTCAAAATTGATTTTAAGCCAAATCCTTTATATTTTCTGAAAGCTTGCTGTTTTTAAAAGTCTCTTGGCAGATTCTTAGCCAAGAAGGCGTTCTTTAAAATGTACCCCCTCTCGACCCCCTCCGGGCCACGTACGTGCCTTAAAATCTAATTCGAAAAATTTCCGATTTATTTCCATACTTTGCTTCATATTGCCCAAATGTGAGCTGCTTCCTTTAGTATCTTTGCGAATTCTTATAGGCAAGAAGACACTCTTTAAAATGCACCCAGTCCCAAC
>JARJDQ010004329.1:0-10542 GCA_030264215.1 Geostiba sp. GC000077 | reverse complement strand
TATATGTAGGGTATATAAGTGGAAAACACTTTCAATTCAATTGATATGAAATGCACTGTTTTCAAAGCCACCATATTGATTGGAAAACATTGCTTTCGACTATGGGAGCAGATAAACACATTTTACATGCTTAGATTTTTCTTAACTGTTACTATGTTAACGAACTAAAAACGACTGCAAATTTCATCTTACAACCCCAAAATTCAAACCCGTCACATAAAAAACTATTTCTCCTGTACTTTTAGACATTAGACGTGGCCGGCGTGAATTTGTCGTTTCTCGCCATAATAAAATTTGAGGCATATTCTTAAGTAAAATCTTGATGGTTGCTTGGGGGGTGGTTTTGGGCATTATCCACCCTTTAGCGTACCGCGACAATGCGCCGGAAGCGACCGGCTGAGGAGGAACTGCATTGTGTCCGAAAGACTGCGCGACGCTGTAAGGGGGTTGCTTTGTCTCGCGGGGCGGCCAAGCGTGAGCCGCCCCCCGAACGCCAGCCGCGGCGTGACGAAGGAAATTGCCTCAAATGTAGCCGATACAACAAAGCCAGTCGAGCGCTAATTAAAATTAAAATCTCTTTCCACCCCCTCCCTCTCTTAACCATGCTTTACTTACTTATCCTATTGGCACCGGCAAAAAGTACTTTTGCTACATTTGCTTGCTACATTTGCGGATTGAAAAATACTCTCCCCACCCCCCACCCCCCCAAAATCAGGGGATGTCCATTTCGTATATGAAAATATGAAATAATAAAAATCGAAGAAATACGAGCGCGGCGTATTTGTTTTGACTCTTCTCGGGGGCGAGGAGGGTTGGATGCAATATGATAAATTGTATTCGAAATATGGTTTATTGAAATGCGCCGCCGCCGCCACCGCCGCCACCGCCGCCACCACCGTTATTTGCGCCCTTCGGAAAATATCGAAAAGCGGGCGAAATAAAAATAGATAAAGCGTGCGGTCAGAATTTAAGATGACTCCGGGAGATACGGGGTTGAAGTGCCCTCGTCCTAGACGCCGCGACGTCAGATATGAAAGGGCGGTGGCGGCGGCGGCGGCGGAGGGTCACTTTTTATATATTTTATGTCACTCTGCGCCCCACTCGCTGGGCGGAAATAATAAAATATTGCGTTTAAGCAGCGACGCGAGTGTTGGAAATAAGGCATTTCCTTTTTACATTTCCGCCATAAAAAGGACGACTAGGACCTGCACCAGGGCCAGCACTAGAGCAGCATTGATTTATTGAATGATTTTACGCACAAATAGCCCATAAATAAACACGCGGGAAACACGCGCACAAACAGCGAGTCGTCAAGGACTCGAAAGGACTCGCAAAGACTCACAAGGACTCACAAGGATAATAAATACATTTTTTTCGTCACGCATGAAAATCGGATGCTTGAGTAGGGTTGTCAGTTGGTGTGTGTTCTTAGTGCTTAGTGCTTAGTAAATTTCGTCAGTTTTAAATGCTTCGGGAGGATCATGCAGGATCATGATCCTGATTTTGCACCCTCCACCCCTCCAGCCTGATTGTGTGATGATGAAGCGTTTCGCGCTCGTCGCACATGCAAATAAATCGTCGCACGTGTTGTGTTTGCGCTAGGCACATCCTTCACGCGGCGGAGGCGGCAGCGGCGGCGGCGCAACAGTCTTCTCTTTGCCGGGGCCAAACGAGGGATGACAAATAGCGGGAGTCAAGGTGATAAACGGTCGGCGTTTAACGCGCTCCTGGACGGTGGCCGGCGGCCGGCTAATGATACCTTGCACCCCCCTCGCACCCCTCACCGCCGACCCCCACTCCCGCTCCCGCTGATCCTTTGATGTACTTCACAACTTCAACCCCTTTTGGGGCCGACGCAACAATATTGCACTGGCGCTGGCGGACCTTTCCTCCAGCTACACTCGCAACAGTGTTCAATATCTTAATATCATGCTCATGACCCCTCTCGTTGAAGGGATGATTGAAATCTTAGATTTTCAAGATGGCCGCAAGGAGCAAGTGGCTGCTGGCTGCACTTTCGTTTGGACTGCGGTTGTGCGTCGTCTTGGGCGGCACTCAGCTCGGGCGCGCGCGCCTGCCGGCGATACATCGCATCGGCGGCGGTTATCATCCGCCGCCCAAGCCGCCGCCCTGCCGCCCCAAGGCTAATGTGGTATCATAGGCTGTAATTAGCCGACTGAGACTACAAGATAATGTACTTCGCCGGCATAAATCTTTCTCGCCGCCCGCCAAAGCGCGGAGGAGCACTCTCTCGCCGCGACGCCCGCCCGCCCCACCCCACGCTTATTTACCCGCGCGTTGTGCGAATGTCGTTATCCCGCTGCAGAACGATAGCGGATGGATTTCGCGCTGGGGGTTGCGCATCCGCCATCGCCGAGGGGAAATTATCAAATTACTCGCGACTGCTGAAAAATTCGAGGCAAAGAAGTATAGCGCTGGGCATCAGGCACCAGCTAGGCAACCAAATATACACTAAGCGAAGTAGCGGCACTTATTATACAGGGCGAGTCTGATTTGTGGGATTCTTCGATGTTGGATAGGAAATTTTTAAAATTCAAAACAGTATTTAGGTAAAAGTTTCTCCACATCTCCAAAATATTTTGAAGTGTACAGGTTATTACACTAAAAAGATACAGACAAAAATTAACATTTTTTTATATGGCCTGCTATATTTCTGATATCAAATTCATATGCACACTTTATTTAAAACATATATCTCTTGAAAGTTTTTTTTTAATTTCTTGGTAGCTTTCAAGATATTCTTGAAAACATGAAGAAAATGTGACAAAAGCCAACTTTACTGCCTTGAAACATAAATAACTATTATTTCTAAAATATAGATTGAAAAAATGTTATTTTTGTCAATATCTTTTTAGTGCAACATTCTGTACACTTTAAAATATTTTAGGGTTGATGAAAAACTTCCATCTAAATAATTTTTTGAAATTTAAAAATTTTACATCCAAAATCGAAGAATTTTGGTCAGACTCACCCTGTATATAATTTAGAGTGTGTTTGCGCTGTCGTTTTGTAAATATGCCAGGGCAAAAAGCAATTTAACCCTTTTACTAATTTACCCCCCGTACCACCTCCTTACCAGCATAGGGGGTGGTTGTAAGGTGGCAGTGAGACGAGTGTAGTTACACATGTACTTCACTTCACTTACTTGCGCCGCGTTCGTTAAAAGTGGGCTCCGCTTCTTCCTGCTTGCCGCCGCCGCAGCCGGTGCGCGATATTTGTCAAAATATTTGCCATTAATCAAGATAATCTCGACGTCCTTATTTTCCCATCGCGCCGAACGCATAAGGATAAACACGTTGGGCGAAATTGAAATTCGGCATTCGCTGGCACTAGCATCATATCTCCTCGGCGGGCGCGGGCAAACATACCTAGACGTCGCGCGCAGGAGACGTCGATGGCGTCTCTTGGCGTTATTAGTCCTGCTATCGTCCTGGCTCCACAAGCAGCGAAAACATCGTCGCGAGTAGGAAAACAAGTCGTTGCGAGCTGGCGCGCCGAAAGAGAGCTACTTAAAGTGATTAAAACATCACACGGCTGCTGGGAATTAAAGATGGCCGACGGCAGGACATTCGAAAACATCCCCTCTTGCACCAATTTATGACGAGCAAGGCTCCAAGGGATTTTCTCAATTAGAACATTTTTTCTTTCTGTTTGAAAAGTATCTCATTACTTCAGATTATTATTTCGACAAAGAAATAATTTTTTTTTATTTAAGGGTAGTTTGCCTTCTCTGCAGCAATTTCTTTATCGTGATCGACACGCAGCTTTCTCAGAACTCAGCCTTCTATTGTACTTGTAGAAATCCTAAACGCTCGCAACAATAATCATTGAATGCTCGCATGGCTATAAGGGTGGGGTAGGTGGCTGGCGAACGGGGTGAAACGTGTTGCGGTTGATTACATCACGTCGTGACACCGTGCGCGGCGCCCTTATCAGCTTATCGTCAGGGTCTCGGTCACGTCGCTCTCATTACCTTTGCGCCACCGTAAGGTAAGCAACCCCTTAAGCTTGAGCAACCCTTCCCATGCGTGTGGAATCAGGAAAAAAATCTTGAGCATAATAACCAGTGGTAAGTACAAGCAAGGCAGCTAAGGAAATGGAAAATAATTGGGCCTAATCTGATATGAGGGTATGTGTGACACTTTAATTATAACTGTAGGCATTTTCAACTTTTCCAACCCCTATTTGAAATTTTTACCTTTTCGCCGACCCCATCAGAACAATTAATTTGTCGTTTTGTGTTTTCTCGAAACTTTCTGCCCTTTTCAGCCGTTTTGGAAATGTTTAGCTTGCGCACTGGATTAGGGGGGTGGGAGGGTCCCAGTTGTAGAGTTTTGAAGGAGTGCACCACCACGGAAAGATAATGCCTGCCGCGCCGCAAGTTGGCGAAGTAAAAGTGTCCCTTGCGCCACCTATCGCATCGGATTTATATTGTTCCGTGATTAACGACTCGTCCTTCGTCCTTGCTGCGCAGCCTTTCAAAACTAATAATCGGTACGTGTAGTTTTAACCGCTGCGGCAAACTGAAAGATAATGCCGCGTGTAGTATCTTGAGATGAGCGCGGTGTATGTGTGTGTGTGTCGGGGGTGAATTTTGGGGGCCATGGGGGTGGAAAGGCTGGCAAATCGTGCATTCGTAAATTCGAGTTTTCGTAATCGCAATCGGCGCGAAACAATAAGTGCGCCGAGCGGCGCGCGCCAACCGAACGAAAACGATGCTTGACTTCACCTGCACACAACGCCACCGCCGCCTCCGCCGCCTCCACCGCCTCCACCGCCGCCGTTAGCGATTTCTTGCGGCGGCCGCGTTCGCAGTAAATGCTGCGTGAAAGATATCAACTCATATGCGAAAACCACCGCGGTGCAGTCACGAGTGCTTAAAGGGGTGCAAATCACTACTAGAGTTTCAACCCTTAAAAAGCTTTTAAATATATTTGACATGAAACTTTCAAACTTTTTCTATCCGATTAGGAGTGTGAGGCGGTCTTTCACCTAGATTATTTGTGCTCTACACTTTTTTATGTGGGCCTCACGTTGGGCGCCAACTTGATCTTCATTTTAATTTTTTATTGAATGTTTTAAATTTATAATACAGATATAAGCTAAAAACTATGGACCGTTTGTCCTTAGTTTCCAAGATATTGCTTCTTTTAGGTTTTTTTAACAACAACGTTTCTCTTTTACTAAACACCCAATAACTCAAGAATGAGAACCGCCACAGTTATGAAATTAGCATCATTTGGAAGAGCGTAAAATTTCCTTTAATTTAATTATTTCACAATGCATGCAAGATGCTACAACAATCGAATACATACCGTTCATTGGCAAGAGAAACACAATTTTATTTTGAACAAAGAATTGTCAATTTTCAATTAGCAATAATTCAGAAACATACATAATTGTGAAATGATTTTTATCGTGTTAAGATGACGAATTTCGTGCCGTTTACATCGATGCTATTGTATGTTCAAAAAGTTAACAAATTCATTAAGTAATCAACTAAGGTATCAATAAAAATACGTCCGTAAAATGAAAATGTTGGTGGAGGCGCCGAATGTGTTTCTCAGTTTGAAACTTTGTCCAAGAAAAAAATGCATTTTGCATGCTCAGATTTTTCTAGACTTAGTATGCCAAAGACCACCAAGGACCATCAAAGAACAAAAAAAATCAAACCATGTCTTTGTGGCAATTAAGCTCCATCTAAAAACCTACTTCTCCTCTACATTAGCTGGAAAACAGCAAGCGTTTCCTTGCTGTTGATCCTGATCCTGCCATAGTAATTATTAAGTTGATAGTCGCGCCCGGAATCGTATGAGGGTAGCGATTGATGAATTGATATGGCGCGCCGCGATGATTATAACTGGATGTCGTCGCAAGGGGATGCTCTCCCCTTCCGATCGCATGCGAATTCAGCCAAACAACAAACAAGTCTCCGCGAGCCGGAGAAAAAAAACAACCTTCGGGCCTGCGCGACACCAAAATAAGAAGTCAGGAGTGTAAGAGGTGCCCCCGTGAAGGGGTGTGGGGAGTTTGCAGGTCCTGATTTACGGCCGCAATTCCTCTTTATTTCTCTCCTGGCGGAGCCCTCCCGACGGCGGGGCGATATTTATCGAACGCGCGTCCCGCTGCCCGATTGATAGCACGCTAACAGCGTTTTACTATCGCATCTGTTCGATCGCAACTTCCTTTTTATATATGAAAACTTTTCTAATATACCCACGCACGACCCGCCACGCAAACAAACACAATCGCATCGCATCCTCCTTGGCTCCTTCAGCTTGTAGGTACAACTTTCAAATTAAGTCCGCAACTCTTAACTCTAGCGCGCACCGGTATTAAGTGAAATTTGACTTGGGAAGGGTTGAAATAATGAGCGCGACATTATTATTGTTCCAGCGCTTGAAACACAATATCTCAAAAGTGTGCTACATGCGAGGACGTATGGGAAACAATTCTCCGCGCGGAAAAGTTGGCCAACTTTTCGCGATATTGCGCGCGATATGCCTGAGATATTATCTTACGTGCGATAAGATGTTGGCGAACTTTCTTCCAAAAACAGCAACAACACAATGTTTTACGCTTCTGCAGCGCAACATCAATGATGAAATTCGAGCCGGAGCCAAAATGTGCGGATTAAAATATTACACATATGAATAAATCTTCATATTAAATTCCGTCGATTTTGTTTGTCTTTTTGTTTCGCTGAAGGTCTGGCGAAGCAACTAATTACGCGAGTCGCGGCAAGTTGCGTCTTTCAAAAGTTTCCAGCGGAAAATTTCCCCGAGTGGGGAGCGAAGATGTCATCGCTGCAGCGGTGGCAGCGTTCGTTTCCTGGCCGCCCCCTCCTCCCACGCGTCCTGAAAGTTTGTCATGTTTGATGTGCATTAAAAGGAACGCCGGAGCGACGTCGCGACGCGCTCCTCAAATTGAAATCTTGCACAGATTCTGGCATTCACATACATGCCACCCGCCTTCATCACTTCTCCGTCTTTGCCGGCGGATGCCTTGATATTGACGCAGTGACGCAGGACGCGTTTTTGTTTGCCTCCGCGGAGTAAAATTTAATTGCGACCCAACTCGAAATGAAGCAGAAGTAACGATTGTAGAAAAATCCCCGCCATGCTCCCCGGGATTGTTTTCGGCGCGCGCACAAAAACACAATTTCATAAGTGAATTCACACACAAAACAACATCGTAAATTTCGCACCGTTCTATTTTTCCCACCGCCAACGCCCGAAAAGGATAACGATTGATTGAATTACACTTACTTGCGAAGGGGCTAACAATTACATGGCGTAATGTTTGTTCGCAATTTATTGCGAGTTGTGACAAATGCGTACGGCATGTGGCGAAATTGCAGGGCGCTCAAGTGGCCCAGTTATTACTCGAGGAAAGAAAAATACAATATGACGCCCAACTTTGCCCGAAGAGATGAGTTCGAGGCTCGTTTATTTAATAACATACACTAGAGCGCGAAATTATTTCTTTCTTTGCGCCAAATAATCAAAATGTTATGATTTGCCCGGCGCCTCCACCCCGCCAGCGAAAAGATGAGTAGTAATATCGGCAAAGTCGCCGGAGCAACGGCAGCGGGGAAATAAACGAGGCGTCATTTAATCCGGCATGTCGATACTGGAGATATTACATGCGGCAAGGACATCAGGAAGGAAAACTTGTTATCCACTCATGGGTTATAAGGGCGCGGGGGGGAAAAATTGGGCAAATATTTACGAATTGCGCATGGGCTTGGGATTTAACCTCACACTGACTGAGACATTATATTAGCTGTTTAGTCTTTAGTCTGGGAAGGCGGAAGCCGAGGGTGGGCTTTTCTAAGGTGGCTTCGGCAATAAGGCTCTGCCGATGCAATACCCCTAATTGCCGCGCAGCGACAAGACGCGGGCATTAGTATGTAGCGTACGGGATGGCGCTGATCCTCGTGTCCTACGCACGCTTCGAGTTAATGTGCGGGACCAGCGCCACCCCTAATGACTAGGGATGGCCGTCGACGACGGCGACGCCGCCGCTGCTTCTTTCGGGGAGACGATACAAGCCACTCTCGGCGCTATATGCTTATACTTACGGGGGGCCAAAGTAGGGTTTAGCTTTAGTCGTGGTCTTGGGCTTAGTCCTTCCATCACCCACCCCCACACAACCTCCATCGTGTGTAATTATCACACGGGCAACGCACATTTGAATATTCAGATTCCGCTATTAAACTTAAGATGTTGGTGTAATTTTTTGGAATTCAAAAAACTCATTTTATTGCCTAATAGTATCTTAATAGTATTTAATAGTATTTTTCTTAATAGTTGATAACATTGGATCTTAAAAGCTTAATATTTAACTTTACAACACCCAACTAAAAATTCTCTTTAAAATATAGCAAATTCAAGTTGGCGCCCAACGTGAGGCCCACAAAAAAGTGCAAGAGATACATTTTTCTAGACTATTAGTATATCAAAAAGACACGTGGTAATTAATTTCGCCAAACGCCTATTTTGGGCATTTATAAGACTGTCATTTTATTTCCTAATAGTATCTTAAAAGTATTTAATAGTATTTCTCTTAATAGTTGATAACATTGGATCTTAAAAGCTTAATATTTAACTTTACAACACCCAACTAAAAATTCTCTATAAAATAACGCAAATTCAAGTTGGCGCCCAACGTGAGGCCCACAATAAAGTGCAGGAGATAGATTTTTCTAGACTATTAGTATGTCAAAAAGACATATGTACAAGACAATTTTAATACAAGCAATTAAATACTGCTGTGAATCGTTTTTTCCTCCGATTTATAATTAATTGCATTCTCTAATAATTAAAAAGCCCTCAGAAAAACAGTTAATTAAAACGCGCATTGTTTCAGAATTGTTAAAAAATGTTCGGAACATTTGGAACACTGTTTTGTGTCTTATGAATGTGGCAGGATTTTTTGCGCGCGCGGCAAATTAAAACGAGAAAGTTTCGGACTGTCCGACGGTGATTTTTTTCTGGTGCAGTGTGCGTCGAGGTCCAGTTAATTAAAAATGCTAGATTAACATTCCGCGCGGAGGGATGAGAAGGGAAAGCGAGGGGTTTGCATCTGAGGAACGCAGCGTCCTGCAAGGAATGAAGGGCGTCCGAGCTGGAAGCGGGCAGTGATGAGGAAAACTTAATCTGCACATCGGGGGTGGACACACACAACGGCATGCCTGAGCATGGGAGAGGGTGAGGAATGCGCGCACGGCCGCACTGATTAGCCGTAAACACAATATTTGCATTTTCTTTCATCCACCCTCCACCGCTGGCCAACCCCTTTCGTGCTTATTGCCCACTTATCCCACTTATTTCTCCTTTTGCGCGGTTTTTCCACACCCCCCCTTTTACCCACACACGTTTAGGTGGTTTTTGGTCATTTTATTATCTATTAACCGGGTGGAAATTTCTACTTTTCCACCTTGGCAAGGTATAAGCCCAAGCTGAAAAAGGGGGCGGCGCGATGAGGGTATGATATCTAGGATATCTGTTTGTATTCGAAATTCTTTCGCCATAAATCGTGCCGGGGGGTAAGCGATCGGTTAGCGGCGCGACCCTCGCGCTTTCGTGCCTTCGCCGAGGGATTTTTATACCTTGAGCTTTTGGCAGCGCAGAGCTTTCCCAAAGCGAGGGAGTGCTTGCGCTTTTTTTTCCTCCCGCTGCTTCTTCTTCGTGACTTGTGACGCCAACCGAGCACTGAGCACAGATTTATGAATGTAATCGTCGGTGAGTAACCAGTCAAGGAAAAGAAAAGCTCCCAAAGCTCGAAGAAAAAATCGTCAAATCTGTTTTTCATAATTATCTTATACAGAACAGGAAATAAAGGCAAAAAGTAGGTGTTTGCGATTTTTTCGTTTGTTGATGGTATCTTTTCGACATTCCAAAAGTCTAGAAAAATCTTAGTAAAGTATGCAATAGTTATTTACATGTAAATCAAATGGGTTATTATCGCGCACTCTAAAATTTAGCCCCATTTGATTAGCATTGGTTCACTTGTTTCAAAAGCGTGCGCGAAAATGACCCATTTTATTTACATGTAATTCATCAATTAGAGTAGTCTTAGGATCGCTGAGAACTTGGATTTCTTGACGAAAACGCGAGCATACTTAGAAAAGTAAACAATCGCGCACTATTTTGGGTGCGTCATACCTCTGTTTCCAATGCATTTGTAGGAAACTCAGTCTACTCCCGGCGCCTCCACAAACACGAATTGCCAAAGGGGCGTAGAATCTAATCGAGATATAACCAATGTTATATTCTTGACTATTTATTATCTATCAATGAAGCAAATTTCATCTTTATCGGCTAAAACTGTGGATTTGCCGAAATGGACAAGCATACATACAAACATACAAAGATACAAACATACGGTGCCTTTTATTCACAAGGTGGTTTATTTAAGGTTGTACTCAGAAAAGGAGTTTATTCTTCATCGATATTGGAGTCAAAATATTCGACAACTATGTGCCGTTTGATCTTAGTTTTCAAGATATTGCTTTTT
>JARJDQ010004326.1:0-17657 GCA_030264215.1 Geostiba sp. GC000077 | reverse complement strand
TTTTCCTACAAGTATGCCTCGTTTGCCGTCGGCTCTCGCCGGAATCTTTGTTTCCCGTGGGAAACAAAAAATCTTTGTTTCCCGTGGGAAACAAAGCTCTCCTTTCCTCCCTAT
This sequence comes from Geostiba sp. GC000077, assembly GCA_030264215.1. Classification (NCBI taxonomy): domain Eukaryota; kingdom Metazoa; phylum Arthropoda; class Insecta; order Coleoptera; family Staphylinidae; genus Geostiba; species Geostiba sp. GC000077. The sequence continues at coordinate 17,543 of JARJDQ010004326.1, read as the reverse complement.
TTTTGAAGAAACAAAGAAGCGTTTCCGCGCAAGTAGGCGAAAAACACATTTTTTATTCGTAATACGACTCTGGACTCAGCTACGTTCGCCGTTCGCATTCCCTTGAAAATCTGCAACATGATCCTCTTCCTCGCCTTCACAGCAACATTTTCATATTCGTACCACTTACCAGTACCCCAATCCCCAAACCCAAACGTACTTTGCCCTCATCATTTCTCATTCTCCAGCACGTCAGGTCTCGTTCCACGTTTTCAATCGCGAAATGTAATTATAAAACTCCAATTGGAATCAATACGAAGCGACCGAAGAATCTTTCCTGCAGTATTTGCTCAGCGCCCGACCCAGCGCTCGGAAAAATGATGACTCGTTATTGAAATTATTCGAAATTATACAACCAGTTAAACGTTGCCCACAAGGAGCCTCAAGCGGAATTTCATTTCATCATTTCATATTTCAAATTCTTCCTCTCATGATTCAATTTGCGTTTTGCAAATGATTACATTAATAATAAGTCAGACGAAAGATTGATTTTAATTAAAACCATCACCGGACGGTAATTAATCGTTTCGTAAAATTTACGTAATTTCCTACTTTTGTTCAGCATTTGACAGAGCGAGCACGAAGTTAAAATTCACCCGAATCGCGGAGTCACGAATCGATTTTAGGGAATTATTTGCCTTCTATTCGAATGGAAAATGCAGGCAAATTGTCTATGTGTTTTCGATTTGTTCGCTGAATTTTATAGTTTCGTTTGGTTATAACGTTATAAGACTTATAAGTCGTTTGCCTCCATCAGTCTCGCAAGTCGAAAAAATTCCGTTAAATGCCGTTGCTCAAATATTTGCGCAGCATGCGCGTGCAAATTCATTATTTCTGTTTTTCCTTCAAGTCTTCAACGCTCGGACGAACGCTCCCCAATTCTTCTAGGCTTCTAGGAAGTGGAAGTTTCCCCCACCCCCCAGTTCCACATATTTCCACTTTCAGCTCGCGTCGAAGCGAGCATACATTTCATAGTCACGAAAACGGAAAAGGGAAAACATACACAAGAAAAGCGAGTCGAGTGAAGAAGTCGAAGAAGAGCAGAAAACTGTTTGATATTCGTTGGGAAGGAAATTCTTAATCTAAATATCGAAATGTGCTTCTTGTGCTGCTTGGGCTGGCAAGGGTATATGCTATAAAACACATTGAAGGCGTGGAAATGTGGAAATGTGAAAATATTCATATTTTACAAAGCGCACATCTCCCGCTGCGTTGCGTAGCGCCAAAAATATAGGCAACTTCATCATCCGCGGCCCGCGCTTTTATTTTTGGTTTTTATTATGCAGGCAGAAACATTACACAGTAGGTAGTACACACATCACTAAAGTAATGCGCAAGCGTTTCATTACTCATCAAATTGCATTTTTCATTTTCATCACAAATTCACAGTTTTTTAATTCAAGCAAAGACTATAAGCAACCAACAGTACGTGTTAAAGTGTCGCCACCTACATTATTATTTTGAAACGTTTATATGTTTTGTGCTGTTTGCGCTGCATTCATTAAAAAAATTGAGTTTTGAAGTTGTTTGAAGCATTTGAAGTCGAAGCTGGTTATTATTTACATTCGATGTTTTCAAAGGCTCGTGGGGTGCTCGTGACGCACGCACAAAATTGAAACTGACAAGTTGGTAGCGGACGCAGTGTCCCCGTTGCCGTGGACCACTTTCATTTCCTGTTTTGGTCGCCCGGTCGAGACGGAAGGATGTAAACACGGGGCGCAATAATGGAAGTCCCGGCTCTTCGACTCCACCGAGAAAATACAAAAAAACACTGCTGTCGTTGATTCTATTCGATTGGCTACAACTTTGCATTCGACGCCTGCACGTATCCGCTTTTCTCCGCATTTCATCCCCCTATCCCCCTTTTAACTCTACATTCACATTCTCATTGAATTTAGCTTTTTGTCATGAAGTAACGGTAGAAAACGGCGTTTGTGTTTTGTGCTTCTTTTTGGACTCTGGGGAGCATTTAATTGCACATGGATTCATTTTCAATTTGTAATTTGGCGATTTGGGAATTGCGTTAAATCCGGGTTACCGAGAATCGGAGAATTTGAAGAATCTTCTCCATTTTTCATGATTCATGAGTATTACGACGATACGAATGTCATATATTATGTCGACCCTCATACCCATCAATGTGTATCTCTGACTGGCGGCAATGGGTGGGGGCGGCTGATATGGGGGTGGAAGACCGAGTGTTTACGGATCAATACGTAGGACGGGTGTCCAGGTCTGTAGGCCAGTCCATGCTGGATTCGATGGATTTTCTATTTTTATCTCTAGACTGCAGGTCCGCACACAGCAGGAGGATGAGCGGAAACAAATGTCATTGACGCGACATGGAAATTACCTGCGATGCTGTGCCATGCACTAATGCACGAAAAAAAACACTTATACAATACGACCAATTATCACTAATCCAGACGATTATCCCGTGAAATAAAAGCAACTTTATTTTGAAGCCCTCCATGCTAGGCAACTCATTATACACCTATCATAAAGGCGAAAGCCACCGAAGCACATTAAAGTTCGTAAACAACACATGAAAACAAACCTATGAAAATAACTAATAATAAACGACATTGACTTAGATAACCTTGACACAGTTTATCTCCATCTCCACATGCTTTATTCCTTATTCGATTGCTACAAATCCCAAATGCAACATCATTTTTCGTTTTGGATTGGTTGTGGCGGTGTCACATTGAGCTTGTTATACCGGGCGCTCTTCGAAAATCATAGCCATAATTTCTTGGAAATGTAAGCGTCGGCAGCGCCACCTCATGTTTACGCACAATTGTTTACACTTGCAGCGGTAAGTGCGATGGCGTTACGCCAAACAAATCAATGATTTTCATGTGTGTGGACTGTGTGAATATTCATGACCGTCCCCCGCCCACGTTCAATTACTCTTGTACTCTTGTCAATGCAAATGAAAAAGCTGGAAGCTTTCAAGCACGATCAATTTAAAATTTGAAAAGCAAGCAGACGTTTAAAAGATTGAAAACAGTACATATCGATCGTTAAAGTTGTTAAATCTATGTTGAGGCACGTACTATATGATTGATGAGACGCTACGAATTTTTAACGATTGTGCAATGTTAGCAAGAGATGGCGATAGAGTCGATAGACGGATAGAAAAAGTAAAAATATCACTTGAGCACCCTTCAGAGCCATCAAACAAATCGTTATTGGGCTATTTTCGGCTGCGTTCATAATTTATTTCATAATTCTGAGGCCAAACACATGTGGAAATACACATCAAGTCATCAATAGTGATTTACGCCTTCGAGGTGGACAACTCAATGTACAGCTATGTATCATTAGGTATCATTGGTTGCATAGAGTTTTATGTCATTTGTTTAAATGTTATAATCGTGCAAAATACCTATAGGTATACCTATACCTAATATTGCGTGTTGGAAATCAAATGAAACACAATTCCAAAACGTTTTGCATCGCATTTTATTCACAGGTCCGCATGGAGTTACGATCGAATGTAAAATAAATTGAAATAAAATGCAAATGAATACGATTCATATCAACCCGTTATATTGCTTTATTACCCTCTACCATTTTATTGTGTTGATGTAATTTTAAAATGCTGCTGCTTTTGATAAGGAATATAATATGAAAGTACGAACGTAAAAATGCGAAAAATGTATAATGATCTGAATTTTAAAGTGCAAATATGCATATGCAATTCACTATGTGACTATGTCAAAATGTCAATTGATTTATTGTGAATTAACACGAAAATGCATAACACATCAGAGTCGACGCGAAGTGCGCAACCCGCATAGCATTGAATTCGAATCCGATTCCGAATATCTGAATTCGACTGAATAGAATTCGAAATTGATGTGCATGTAGGCGTCAATCAATCGAAATGTACCGGAATGCAGGGGCAGAGACAGCCTCCGACTGTGTGGGGGCGGCAATACCAAACCAAGCGCACGAACGCCAACGGGTTTGGATTTAAATGCAAATGTTTTACTTTGTGTCCGCACGTGCGGCCAATACGATAAGTTCGAACAGTTCGATCAGATTTCGTGACTTTGGCCGCCGCCGCCGGTCACCCGCCACCCGCCGCCAACCGCAATTCCATTTCGGGTCGTCAGCGGAGGCAAGGAATCTCACTATCAGCCATCGACATCAACGTCTGCGACAAAATGACAGTGGAAAGTAATTTACACTTTTAGGTCACACTGGAAATGTGCAATATTGGTTGCATAATATTATTTTTGTTCGAATTTAAATGTATGCTCTCACTCTTACTTATGTCGAACGCGCGTAAAACAAACAAGCGTTTTATATTCATTGTGATTTATGGATGCTGCGAGGGGGCAGCATGTCGTAAAGCTATACTGTTCCAGTTTCATGAATATCTAAGCACCGATTTGCGGATCAAATATCGCCAATGGGACAAATCAAATAGTCATTATATTTGGAAGAAACTGCAATGCAATGATTTAATTTCACTTTTCAAATAAACTACAGGCCTTTGCAAGTGAACTTAGAAGCTAGTTTTTCATGAATGCCAGGATTTTGCTGCAACCATTTCTGTTTTTTCCCACTTTGATGGCCTGACCATTTATATTTTGTGCAGTGTCTCGGGACTTCTCAAGTCTCGTTATTTTCTTCCATAGTTCGCTCGGAAATTCTTTTCGCACTGTTCCCTTAGTTTTCAGGGATTCCTTCAGGGACTTTTCCTCAATTGGGGATTAGGTTCGTCCATCCAATTCACCACGTTGCCAGTGTTGCCAAATGCTCTACACTCAGCAGCACTGGTCCTCACTCGGCAAATCACGATTATACCAATGATTCCATGACACAATCCACTTATAATTTCGGTCAACAGTGTGTATCGTCGTGTATCAAAGTTTAAATTGGAAATTAACAGTTTCAGTTGATCAGCTGCGGTTTGCGCTTTAGCTTGTGTAGAACTTTAGGCAACCAACTCTGCACATGCTTATTAGCTTGCTATTGGTTTGCTAGCTGTTTGCAAGGTTTGCCTCCGAACTAAATTATGTTAAAACTTAAAAATAAGAACAGTATATGCAACTTCTTATGCACGTCATGAAAATTGAGGATTGAATCACTTGTATTAATAGTGAATATTTCATCTCGCGCAAAATCATAGCAATGTGCCGCCGGGGGGTGACGCGAGGGAGGGTGACGTGACGACACGATGATATCTCATGGAGTGAAAGTCGGATCGAAGAATCAATAAGACACACTGCTGGAGGCTCAGCTTCGATTGCGCCCTCCGGTTTAGGGTGTGTTTTTGACCAATTGACATACATGATAAGGTCGATAATGTCCTCAATGCAATGCCAGTGCCATATGACGCGTGTGCTTCCCATACTTCCATAATATCACGTCACAAGTCACACCGAACATTATTACTCTCTCTTTCATCTACACCAAGTGTTGCAAACATAGATAACTATGTCTTTGCGTGCAGGTTAATTGTATGTATGGGGTGCGTGAGCCTGTGCACGCAGCAAAAACAAAGTGTTAATATTGACTGAAAGTTGATATATGGCAGGGAAATCAGGGAAATGCAACGCGACGATTGGCCGCCGCCGCCGCACAGTAAACAACGTACATTCAATTGTCGGCATTGAATAATGAACACGTTAGCGTTTTTTTACGCGCGCGCCCCACTTCTGGAGGCTCGGAGACTCGGACCGTTTGCATTTAAAAAACGAGCAATCGATGACATTCATAATTCATTGTGCTAAGTTTTGCGTTGCACGGCCAAGGAAACGAAAAATGTACAAAGTAGCAAGCACAAAGCGCTTGATCATGTTCATAAAACACTAATATGTTTATTCTGCACGTTTTTCTAACGATTAATAGCACACATAATTTAAAGTTACAACAGAAGCACAACGCCTAAAGTTACGCAACCCATTATCCACCAAAATGTGTATGTGTATGATTGGTTGCATACGGTTAAAATGTATTTAATCTTGTCAGAGTTGCTAGGACTTTTTGTCTGTCTCCTCGCGCTCCGCGGCGGAAAACATATGAAAAACAATTTACGTTTGGAGTGTAAGCTGCGCATCCATCGAGCAGCCGTACACTTTCGAAAAAAGTATAAATAAATTAGGCGAGCGTCGAGGGATACGAGAGTGGGAGTGGCGCCCTCGCGCGAGCGCAAGGACAAGGACGCTTATCTTCCGACGCAGCGAGTGTGCGAGAGAAGAAAAGCGACGCTGCCAAGCGAAATCGCTAATTTAATCAGAACGCTAACGGTTAATTCATGCGTTGCTTTTTAGTCCAGGCTGTCCCCGCAGCGGCAGTGGGGGAAAAAAGGTGACAGCGGCTGGGAGACAAATTGAATGGAATACAAAATCACGCGTGCACTTTCGAGTCCCTTTACTCTACCCCCCACGTGCAAACAAACAAATTACACGACATCACAAGTAATTTACTTCGTCATTTGCATGTAAATTGTGGATTTTTAACCCTGAGATTTCTTTCGATATAAAATCGATTAAATGTTGATAACTTAAAACAACTTTAAACTACCAATAGTAGATTGTGTGTTTTTTTGCGATGTTCATGTGTAGATGGCGCGCACACAGCAATGCGCTATTTTTAGGCGCATGCTCATTCAATAATTAAATTCCTCGTTTCAATGAACGTATTGTCCAGTGTGGTGAATATTCGCAAGGATAATAAAATTATAAAACAAGATTTTGTAGTGATGTATGTAATGGGTTGCATACATTAAAACCCTATTGAAAGTTAGGCAAAGTGTAAAAACAAGAAATTGTCAAAATGGTTGAATTTCTTTTCGAAACTCAGTTTTTTGTTAAAATTGAAAACTGAAAGGGAGAGCAATATAATTTGACGTTTGGCACCCTTGCATTTAAAGTACAAATTATATAATAAGATTTTTTTGAATAATGTGAGTAAAGGGTTGCATATATTGAGCCAAAGTGTAAAAAACAAGAAATTGACAAAATGGTTGTATTTGTTCTCGTTACAGTTATACACGAGTTAAAATGTAAATGTTTTCTTGACGTTACTTTAAAATAACATACATCTACATTTAAATCACATCGCATAGCACGGCATGGCAGTTTATTGTATCAACGCGGAGCGCAACGCAGCTATTTATATTTATAGCTTTTGCAAGCCAATAGACAATTATTTCCGATGATGACGTGCGTAAATATGAAGGTGATTAGGTGTGCGTGCGGCGTGCGGACTCCAGCGGGCATTTTGCTCAAAGCGCCTCTCCCGATGACGATGACTGATGTAAATATAACTAGATAATGTAAATATAGCCTGGCTGCGCTTGAAGGTCTCACTTTTATGCGCCTAGAAACATTTCGCACACCGTATATGCGATGCACATTTCTAGTAATAACAAGAAACTAGAATAGTTAACAATGTTGCCAAAGTTGCCACAACTTTCAAAAGCTTCCCGTTTAAACGGTTTAAACTTTACGGCCTTTTTAGGTTCGCTGCAGGCAACGAGACGAAGGCAAAAATAAACGATGAGGCGTTGGCTGTGTTGGAAGGATGCGCAAGGTAAAGATCGAGGTCCTGCGAGTCTGCGAGAGTTCGCTCTTGTTTATTAATAAGTTAGGAGAGCACAGCAAGACGGCAGCAGCAAAGGGCCTGCTAATTTTAAAACCGTTCGATACTGTCCTCTCAAGCTTCTCTCGAGAGCGCTAAGCAACCAACATTACACCAATGTGCCAATGGCAAACCACACCATCCATGTAATATGTATGATCATGATCACATAATGCAATAGCGCAGTAAAAATTGATGACACACCAATTGCACCCGTAATTGGCACGTATTTAGCCAATCTGTTCGCGTATGCAACCCGCACACACCTCCACCATTTGATTATGCTAATGTTATCGCTCCATCGTATTTAATGAGGCTGCGAATTAAATGCAAATGGCCGGAAAAACAGCTAACGCTATTATTACACTGCCTGTGCCTACTACCAGTACTACCTCCGACACGATAGGCAACCAAATATACACAGGTGCGAAAAAACGGCCCGCGAAAATGCAGAAAAACTCCCACAGGGGCAAAGCGAAAGGAAACGCGAAGGAAACTAAAATTGCTGTCGGAAATTGTCTGCCATCAAAAGTGTGGGAGCTGTGGCACAATTCACGCAAGCCGATTATGCATTGGCACGCACGAGTAAGACGTTTTGCCTACCTTCTACCTCTTATCGCGTATAAAGCGATTAAAAATAATGCGAATGCAAATAACACTTGCAAATAGGCTTAAGTCACAAGTCGGCTCGACTTAAAACACGGAAATATTAACCGGATTAACAATTTTCTTTAAACAACGTGTTTGAGGAAAACATAACCGTACTTAACGTCTAGTGATCTAGTTATTTACCTTCAATTCACGTGCGGTCGTTCTCTCACTCTCGTTGTGTTGATGAGTGGCGAACGTGGCGAACACTTGATCAGATTTGAGGATGTGTGAGATGCGCAGAACACTTATCAGCTTATCACTGCCACCACAAAGACACCAACGCAACGTGCACTTGTTAAATTAATGCTGCATTTTTCACCTCGTTCCTCGTAAGATTCAATTTATCCAATTTATCCTTATCCTTGTTCTTTTCACGTAGTACTCATCAACGTTATCAAATGCATCTTGTTAACGTACACACTATAGATTTGTGCGTTAGGTGCATTGTGGGTTGCGGCTGATTCGAAGCTATTCGAAGCTATTCGGAGCTATTCGGAAATTAGTGCGTGAATGTAATGAAGCACGAAATGCAAACGCGAGTTGTCTATCTAGGAATCTTGGCGGTGGCCGGCTGGCGGCGGCTGCGGACAGCCTCTCCAGCGGCGGCAATGTATGTATGCGCATAATGTCACGAACTCCACGTCCACGCGACGCCACATTTTCACCAGCGCATTTTCATTTTCTTCAATGGCTAACATTCACTTGTGCTCTGCCCTGCTGTGTGGCGGCGGCGGCGGCGGCGGCTGAACTTCGACGGCAACACAGAGTCGTGCGAGTGCAGCGAAATGCAAACGTGTGGTGCGAACGGCACGTGGACGACGGCGTCGGCCGCTCAACTGAAGCGGCGGCGCGCGGACGCCGCCACCATTCGGGCGGCCGGTGGCGGCGCCGGCGCCGTGTCGCACCGGTTTTGCCGGCACACGCCGCCGCGCACGTCATTGATGCGCCAAATTATTATAAGCGGTCAGGTTCGTACTTTTTTGGATAGCTTACGCAAAGCCCCGCCCACTTGCATCGTGACTATAATGGGCGGGGCTTAAAACTAGGGAGAATCCGATTAGAACGTTTTGGAATGCTTCGCAGAGTGCTAAAACATCATCAATGGCCATCAGCACGTCCTGCACGTGCTCATCATTCCGACGTTAAATGCCCTTCTACCCTCCGGACTTTTTTCCTTATCTTCGTTTTTTTTTTCCCGCTGTCAGCATTTTGTGCTTCAGCCCGACCATTCTCATCTGAGGTGTAATTAACTGAATGCCCTTGACTGCTATCGTAAAATTCAATAAGGGTTATTGCAAATTCAGTTTCCACATTATGATTATCTGGAGTTGGAGTACATTAAAACATTATAAATCCTTTTTGGTTCTCTTTTTGTTTATTTAAGCCTAATGACACTTAAAGCCTAGATAACCCAACGTACACCTGCACATCAAGCAACTCTAACGCCATCTGATGCAAAACCTTTTCACCAAAAAACACATTTTCAAGAAAAAGTACACGTTGAAAATGGGCTGTAGATGTTTCTACAGAAGTCGATAGAAATGTAAAAATATACGCATTATGTACAAAGCACCCCGCCATAGTTCGCTTATTCACCCACTCCTACACACACACAAAACTGATAGAAAAAAAGCAAAGAATGTCGTTGCGAAATGCTCGACTGTCGCCACTCGCCAGCTATATGGTCGTTAGTGACTCTTTCAAGCGCTTTCAACTTTCAAAGCGCCGCCAACGCCGCCGGGGAAGAAAAGCCCTTTTTGCGGACGCCAAAGTGAGCGTCAAATTCCACAACATCCGCATTGAGCTATGAATTAAAAATCTTCTCCAACCCCCTCTCCTCTCGCCCCACCCCCATCAACATCAGCAATATGACAAGACATAAAATGGCAGGCGTCCCGACGACGCGCATCGATTGCGGTTTTACGACGTCGAACAACTCAATTCGCAAACAAGCGTATCACAAAAATAATGCGCGATGAAATGTGATTTTAGGGTTTGGTTGGGTTGTATAGTTTTCATTGCAGGTTTCTGTAGTAGTTGAGTGGGCAGACGCATAAATTAAAAAAAGTTAAAGACATTGTCTGTGCTGTAGACGTAAACAAGGGGTTAGGGACACACGCTGGAGATAAACAGCGCGTTAACCCGAAGAAAAACTAGCGAAAAACAATCATAAATTTACAAATGAAATTATATTCTATACTGTTTATTTTGTAAAGCGACATCTCGCGACATCTCACGGTTAAAAACGGAACCATATTATGCCAATAAACATTTGCAATATTTAGTTATTCTTCTCATTTCTCATATTTAATCATGAATTTTCTTGATTTCAGATTAATGGTAAAATCCACCGTGGGCAAATAACAGAGAACGCTGGCGGCGTAGCTCGCAACATGTTCGAAGCGCTGTCAAAGCTCGCCGCATCGAAATATCAAACGCAGGCAACCCAACCACCACCAAAATTCCTCACAGTCATCGGAGGTGATGAAAGCGCTCACATCCTCGAGTCCTCAATCACCACCAACGCCTCAAATGCTCAATTCGTGCGATTTCCACAAGATCGAACCGCACAGTGCATGATAGTGTTCGATAAGCACGGCGAGTGTCGGTTTCTCATCGGCGATATGGACATTCACGGTAAACTAACGCCCGCTGTGATTCATGAGCGGAGACAGCTCATAGCACAAGCGCCACTGATCGTCATCGATGCGAATCTGTCTATGGAAGCGATGGCGGCCATTTTTGACATTGCACAAGAGCATAATATTCCTGGTGAGTACATTTTCCTTAAAACAGTGTTGAGCAAAGTTGTGATTAGCGGATTAGACTACGCGTTGAACGCGACGCTTATCACGCCCTCTTGTCTCTAGTCGCGGGTCTCAGCAGTATAGCCTGGACTGATTACGGTCTAAGCGGCTTATCAATGCCGCGCCGCTCGCAGCGCCTCATTATGTGCTCTATCTTAATCATGCGACGCTGTGTCGCGCCGAGTTAGTGCTAACGAGCTTCTTCGCCAGCACGCTGTTAACTCGTATCGCCGCCCCGCAACGCTCGCAAACTCCTAACTCATCCCTTGGCGCCGTGGCGGTTTAGTGAAGCGAACCGAGCCTCGGTACCTCACACCCCTCACACCAAAACTACCTTTCCTCCTTTCCGAAGTGACGCGAACTTTTCGCTCGCTAGGGGGCCAAGAGTATTCGTTTATTTGCTTTGGCAGCCGCCCCCCTGGACACCCTCAGGGAGCAGCGATTGGAAAAGTTTATGCATAAAAGCGCACGACCGCACGATATTAAATAAATTTCCATGCTCCTCTGCAACGCACCGCCGACCACTGAGAAAATAAGTTTCGCGCGGAATGCCCGGAACGTTTACCAAAACGCCAACTAATTCATTGGTAGATTAAGTTTCGGGTGTCCTGTATCTGAAACACGCTGTATAAGAACATCACAGGGATGGAAACAGTTATTCATAACGGATAATTTTTAACCGGTTTTGTAGAACGAAAAACACATGTAACCCATGTAACGGTTAAGGTTACCAAAAAAATGTTCTCTGTTACAGTAACCGTAATTTGATCAAATATTTCGGTTACCCGTTAATTTTAACCGGTTTCCAACCCTGGTTTCGTGTGTCCTGTGAAACACACTGTATAAGAACATCATAAATGAAATTATGAAATTCAAGTTTCCAGCTTTCGAATTCCGATTGGGTGATAAGTATTCCCACATCCTGAGTAATTAATTACGCTTCGTATCGCATGTGGACGTAAACTAAGCGGCTGCAAAAAGCAAACCGAAAATTTTAGGGCTATGTTAACAATTTTTCAGTTTTACACTTGTTTTACAGAATTTTTCGAAAGATTTCGTTCGTAATATTTAAAAAGAATACAAAAATACTACATTTAGGTGTACTCTACGTTTCTACATGAATAACAACTATAAATTGCATTTTAACACAGTTTAGACATAAATTATACTTTTCTATGTCTTCAGGTGTTGTGTGGACGGATTGTTTAAGTCTTAATATACTTAAAAACGAATACATATTAATTTCGAAGCGTTAAAGGCACTCGTCTTCGTTCAGATCTTTAAAATACTACATTTTAAAAAGCTTCATAGCTTAAATTTGTGTTTCAGGCTATAGGCCTGAAAGAAACTGAACACTTTAACTGTTTAACATATTAATACTTAGCACTTAATACATATATCAAGATAAAATCGTTAGTACGTCAAATATCTGGTATCAATCCTGCAAAATGGTTGCAAAACGATTGCAAATTGTGTTTCTACCTCTAGTCCTCTACTGAATGTGTAATGATTAATTCTTTCATGCACTTGTTTTATTGTGCATTCTGTTTACCAATGACCATGTCCATGGTGATGTGGATTCGGATCCATTTGCATGATGAGATTACGCGATTGCTGACGCAGATTGTAGCTCTGCCTGGCTTCCTTGTACAAGATAACAGCGGCAAAGAGATGGAAGAAGAAGGCGCACACAGCGAGTCCATATCCCCAGCTTAAATAATTGTAATTGGGGTAGAGTAGCCAGTCGCGGCGGGTGTGCGACGCCCCGAAGACAACCACAGCGAGGAACATGAAAACGGCTGAAATTACACGAAAATACAGAACAATTCCAGGTTAATGTTGTAGTTGTACTAAAATAAAGATGCGATGAAGTCACTTACTTGTAGTGGTAACACATACAAAGTCAATGCCAGAGAGGATGTACTCATACTTTAGGACGAAATTCAGCGGCCAACGGCACAGCTGCAGTGCCATGATGCAATTGGCACTGAAGCTGAGCATAAACGACATGGTCACAAATGCCTGCACTGACATCAACCATGCTGGTAGTAGAAACTCTCGGATTACGTGAAAGTACGAGCTGAAGACATGGTGGCAGCCATTGAAGAGGTGATCGAACTGATAGTATGGGTAGCGGAAGTGATTAAAGCAGTACTCCCAGAGCCCCATGTGTTCAAATTCATTGAAGGTGCCTTCGAACGATTGCACCCAGTAGGGCGCGCAGAATGAAATTAGCAGCAGGAAGAAGCCGCAGTACGTTAATATTGCACCGTTGTAGAGGAATTCTGCAAGTTGTGCAAACATTAGGATTAGGAGAATCAAACAACTGAGTCAACAAAAAGAATGAACTTACGTGACGCTTTGGGGTATTCGTTCTTTTCCAAACCCATTTTCTAGGACCAAGGCGTCAGCTTTTCCTTCGAAATCTTGAAAATGTTTGTTTACTACGCGAGAAAAGTGAAAAGCAACACCACAACACCACAATACAAGGCACACCTAGAAAAGAGTGCTTGAATTAATCACCATATCAACAGTGTGCAAGGTGTTTTAACACAGCCAGCAGGCGAGGGGCGAGCACAACACAAGAACACAACTTGTGCACATGCGCACAACACATTGTACGCAAGGGCGTAACATTTTGAAATATTTACATGTTAAAACACTGTTTATGGCCATAATGCGTTGACATTACAAATGTTTGTTAATATACAACAAACCATTTCGAGTGTTTTTACTACTTTTGGCCTTTTTGATCGTTATTTTTGCTTAATTTTAGACACTATGTGCTTGCGCCATCTAGCGCCTTGTTTTACAACTACGAATGCATGCGCCATTTTGTCATTACATACTTTCGAACCTTTCGAAGAAATCGAAGAAATCAAACTTTCTTTTGGCTTGAGCACTTAAGGGATTGAATTCTTATCACTGAAGGTAATCAATCGAACTGAAAGTACATTCAGCTAGGAAGCATTTATGCATAATTATGAGTTTTAATTATTATGGACACAAAAACAATAAACTAAATGTAATTTTCTTATATTTTCTCATCGTCTTATAAAGGCTATAAAAGGTAAAACTATGGTCTATAAGATTTATAAAAGCTTTTAAGAGTAAAAAAATTAAAGCTAGTACGCGTATTTGCACGAAATGATGTGGGAATTGTTTGTTTACAACTGCGTTTACAACAATTGCGATATCGTATTGCAACTAACTATAGATAAGGTACTTTTGTTTTGTGTTTTAGTTTTATAAACATTAAGGTAACAATCTTCAGCAATTAATCAGCAACTATTTCATCTTTTTATCGATTATAAAATTATAATTATTATCAATAGTACGTACAAAATTAATGGAAGATTTATCCATCGAAACGAATACAGACAGAAAACAGAAAGAAGTCAACATTGTAAAAATGTAGGACATTCAAAAAGAATGGTTAGAAAACTGTTATTTGTCAACACAACAGTCAACAAAACACCAAAACATAACCTTAAACTTACGCTATACTTTAAACGTAAAAAAAATATGTACAAAACTCGGACGGAATTCGTTTAGTTGTAGGTAAGTCTTGATCTGTTTAAACATGTTTAAACACAATGTGAAATTTCGTTGTTTTGCCCTACGCTTACGATATATGATGAGTCTACGTTTTCGATTCCTGCTCCACCTCAAAGCGCATTTGCGATTCTTTAAAGTATCGCTCCTTGCGCTCGTGGACATTGGCATCGGTGAAGAAGAGAATGGAAGCCACCAGCATCGCTACAACACCGATGCACCCCAGCACGAACGACCACCCGAAGAAGTTGTTATCGTGGCCGGGCATCCAGCCGTTGCGATTCGCCAGCGAGGCGAAGACGATCACGGCAATGGCGCCGCAGAGACCGCCGATGAGGAGCACCCACGCCATTATCGTCACCAGCTGAATAAATCTACAAACGACATAATTACATTAATGAATTTCCTAAAAAGGTAAAACCAGCAGGCCAGCAGCATTCCGTTACCTTTCCTGATCGGGCCCGCAGCATAAGAAGTAGAGCAGCGAGAGGATCGTGCCGATGATCACGGAGATGAAGCACAGCGTGAAGAAGAACTGCGTGGCGACCATGAAGCCGGGCACCAGGAAGCCGCGGATCTCATCGTAGCCGGTGGTGAAGGGGTCGTAGATCCAACGGCAGCCGACGAAGAAACGCCGCTCATAGGGGCTATTCGGATCGGGCAAACTGCGGAAACAATGCGTCCAGAGGCCGAGGCGGTTGAGGCGTGCGCCCGTGATGCGATAGTCGGAGACGAGCCAGCTGGGCGTGCTAAAGGCCACGGCGACGAGCACCAGCCCCACTACGAAGAACCCGAGCGCTACGTTACCAGCTAATGATCGCTTCTTCATCTATAAAACACACATTTCATTTTAAAAAGCATCATGGAGCGTTTATTAATTATTGCATACCTTCTTGTGTTTTGTTTCGTTCTTCGTTGTTTATTGGTAAAGTAGGGCACCACACTTTCTGTTCAGGCACAGCGCAACGTGCAGTTTTGAGTCAGCAAAGCGATAACATACAGGTCCAATTAACACAACAGCGTTTACACCGTCTACACTCTGCAGTTGCACAGGCACAGTGTCAGCACGATGTTTTCTACTATATTCGACGGCACGCGGGCGCGCCCAGCACACAATCAAGTTTAACTCCTTCCTCTTTCCTCAATCCTTACTGTACCGACTGCTGCCGACTTAAGTCGTGTGTGGCGTTATGACTCATGTGAAGTACACAAGTTACACAAGTTGGTATGTACTCCAATTGGAAATGTTCAAATGTGAGAATATAAAAGAGTGTTGGATGTGCTGTCGTGCAGGTTGTGGCGCCTACTGCCCGTAGTGGCGTCGTGCGGCTACTTGTATTCAGTATTCACTCTCGTTGGTGGTGCAGGCAGGTCGAAAAAGCTGTGCCGTGCGCTGACCACACCTGTACGCTGCGCCAGTGGCACCCAACAGGTGGTTTAGCGTCGCGTGCTGTGGTCAGAGTAGGGGAGAGGTGGTATGGAGGTGACCTCCGCTTGTTTCGCATCGGCATCACTATGGCAACTTATTGCTAAATGTAAACATTAAAGCCACAGGCCCACAGCAATGGAAGGATAGTGGGTAGCACAAGGGTATGAAAATGCGCCAGGGCAGAATTGATAACAAAGCGCATCACACCTGCAAAACGTCAATAGTTTAGTCTTTGCCCACATTTACCACAAACAGTGTGTTTTCTATGTTCTATATAGTATAAAACCTGCTCCTGGGGTTTTTGTGCGAAAGAAGAAAGAAATAATTAGTTCATTGTGTCGACCAGTCTCGACCATGCACTAGTATTGATTTTTTTTCACTCTGCACTTCGACATCACGCAGAAATTATGATTTTTGCAAAGAAGTAGAAGTATAACTGTAAATTTAGTTCAAGTATCAAGAGACGTGACACATGAGCAAAAATGCATGTTGTTTTGCCCAGTGTGCAGTGTGCATCATACATCACGTAAGAGATTGAAACTGCGCGTCGCACAGGCAAACAGCCGACTTAAGGTCACATCCTATGCAATTAACGAGTAACGACCGAAACAATGACACATTGTTCGTTGTTCGTGTTCGTGAAACTGAAATCATGTATAGGTCTGCAGCCTGCAGCACTTTTGGGCGCGGTGCACATTAACCAACAACCAAAAGTGAATTGCGAGTAGTTCTATGACTAAAATTAACATGTAACTTGGAAGCGTTGAAATTGAAGCCATTTTGTATTTTGTTTTCTCGAGCAAATGGCTACTGTTACCCCAGTAAACACACATAATAGATGGTATATACCAGCCATAGATTACATGGAGATATATAACCATGTTATGCAACGGGTATATCGCCGCGCTCTTAAATGTCAACATACATGCTCCAAAATATATATCTAGTACCTAGTACATAAAAATGTACTATATTTTTTAATTGTTTTATGAGAACTAAAATGAACATTTCAATTAATGCTTTGTTGTTCTTAGATAATTTTAATTTTAAAATGTAACTTCTCCGATTAATCAAAGCGGTAGCTTAAGTATAAATGACGACCGTACAGAGTCAGAGTAGATTAAAATTCGAAGTATAATTTGACACATACTCACATGCAAAACTTCAAACTATGGACAACTCATACCTATATGATCTGCGTGAAAAACTTTTTGGAAATATTTTTCATGATTTTTTCCATGTACCATACTTGTAACATTGATTTATATCTGATATGTTTCATATTTACGTATCAGATATGTTACGTTGTTATATACCTCATATCTACAATTTAAGGAAAAACAAGTTTGGTATATAGCTGGTATATTTCTGATACATAATTTTGTTTAGTGGAACACAACTCTTTTCGCATTGGCTGGATTGCTGCTTCAATTGTTTGTCTGTTTTTCACAATTTGAGAA
>JARJDQ010004312.1:0-10833 GCA_030264215.1 Geostiba sp. GC000077 | reverse complement strand
GAATAAACAAATGCACGCGATTACTGAAACGGTTCTAGAGTAATTTGCAATAATAATTTCGTTCATATATTGATTACTCAGGGGTACTCAATTTTTGCCATTGGACTTTTGATAGTTTTCCTATTCCTCCTACCTACAATATTTCATTTTAGGCCCTAATAGTACATTCAAATTAGAATTTTGGTAGGATAGTTTTGGGGTAGTTTAAATTTCTTCAATTCTTTTTTTTTTTTTGGGGGTGCTGAATCAGAACCCGAGGTTTGCTAACAATATTTAAAGACGATCATTTATCATTGAATAAATGCAATAAAAGGCTACATTAAAAAAAAATTCAGCTTTTAGCTTATAACACTAAAATTATTAACCCTTCGTAAGAAACTTCTCTATTCAAAATTAAAGTACATAAAATTCCCTACAAATTGTACTATTTAGTTTTTTTTTCTGCGACGAACTATTCTGACTCACGCGATTGTTGGAAATTGACATATTTTGTGCGTCTCCGCAAAAATCCACTGTTTTTTTTTCATTTTTAATTTTGCTAGGTAGTTTGCAAAGTTGCATTATAACACTATCATTACTGTTCGATTCATTATTTAATTGCGCATCTACTTCTAATAAGAACGAAACGAATAGTGATAACAATTAAAAGTTATGATAAGAAATGTGCGCCATTGCGCACCGTATAATTATAATTGCGATGTCTTTTTGGCGTATTACTAACATGTGTGTCACTTTAAATATGAGCAATATTGATATGAGTCGATTCTCCTTTAAATTGTGTATATAGTGCCGAAAAGAACGAGACCGATATTAAAAGTGATAAAAAGTTATGATAAGAAATGTACGCCAATGCGTTATAAATCATAGTTGCGTTGTCTTTTTGGAATTTTCAATTATCTGAGCCAGAACAGTTCGTCGGAGAAAAAAACTAAATAATGCAATTTGTAGGAAATTTACTTCCATTTTGAATAGAAATGTTTCTTCTTGCGAAAGATTCTTAATTTTAGAGTTATAAGACTTATAAGCAAAAATAAGCAAAAAATACGATTTTTTTGCCTTTCTTCACTAAATTATGTAGGATTCGAATTCAGAACCAAAAAAAAAAGGAATTGACGAATTTAAAACTACCCCATAAATTTCCCCCGAGACGCTATGTAGAGTGTAATTTGACCGTATTATAAAATTAGGACCGAAAAGCATGTTTTAGGTGTAGGTGAGCAAAAAAGAAATTTGCTGATTAATTCGAGAGGAAATAAGCAGCTGCGTTGATTTTTGAAAAGCTTTCTTTTTGGAGCGAGATAATTTCCATACCAATATAAGTTATCGCGTAACTAATTAAGCAGGACGACGGACGCAAAATAAGCAATTCAAAACTCATCGTATCTCCGCCGTCAATCTGCTCAAATTAAAACCGAATATGAATATTATATGCATAAGTAATATTTTATTTATATTTAAATTATTCGCCCCCCCCCTGCGGGAGGCTTCCGCTTCGGCAACTTTGTGCCGACTTCTTGGACCAAAAACTCGCCGGGGCCAAACTTGAAGTGCTTTCTTCAATTATTTACAAGAAACGAAGTTAGCGCGTGGGCTTCGTGTAACTTAACTCTCACCGATGCGCCTGGTGCTTTCTTTTTCCGCTGCCGCGCGCGCACTTCGCGAAGAGTTTAATTTGTGCGTGCGCAAATTCAATTTTAGATCAATTAGAATTACTAATTGGCGTTGGGACATTTTAGCATCACTTAACCCGCGCCGCCCTGCGTGTCCATATAATTTCCGAAGGAAAAACGCTTGCCTCCCAATGGAGTCCTCTCCGTTTTTATTTCCCGCTGGAAGTTAGATTGCTAATTTAGTCAATGAAATATCTAGGTATACTCGCAGATCGATTTGCATCCGGGCACATGGGATCACGTTTTTGTGTTTCTCGATGTCGGAAAAGCGGCGGCTAATGGAAAAACTAGTTTTATTTTCAATGTACAACAATGGCGGTCGCGCAATAAAAGCGCACCTTTTACCTTAATAGAACACTTTTACTTCATTGCAAACCTTTTCGCTCTTTACTGTTTCCTCCCCCATGACGGCTGGCGGGTAGTGGTGGGGTTTTCTTTTTCCGCCTGGATCGGTATTGTTTTGTGTTTGCGTTCTGTTATTCCGTGCGCTGCCGTTTGGACCGCTCCACCATCCTCACAATGAGTAAAAAGGGGCTTTATTCAACCTTCAATAACATCAATATACAGCTTGATGAAGAACAACAAAATAACACGGGGTACGAAGTGAAAATCAATTTCTACGGACAAGAACGAAAAAAAAACATCATTTTTAGCAAGTAAAACGCAGTATCGTGATACATCAAATCCTTGACTCAGTTTTTGCTTGCATCTGGTATTCTATAACGTGCAAATAAATTTCCTTGTTTAATTACCTTTTTTTGTTCGCGCCCCATGCATTGTCCTGTTCCTTAAAAGAGTTTGGCCCCAAGCGAAAATTTGCTTTAATTTGAATTTTCACCCAGTATTTGTTTACTGTTCAGTAGGGGCACAGCATAAACATAAGACTTAATCAATGGAATTAATTTACTTTTGTCTGGAATAATTAGTTAATTACGACTAGGAGACGGTAGGAAAATCACAAAATGTTCGTCGTTCCTTTTAATTAATTTCTTTATTTTTTTACCAACACAAAATAATTTATAATTTATTAATTTTCAACTGCTTCCGAAAGCAGTAATTACACTTACTTTTGACAGTGATCATGAGAGATATTTGCATATTCCAACCATTTCCTTTGTTTATCATTCTTATTTTTAATAAGCTGTGTATTCGTATGTAAATTGCGCCGACCTCAACATCACCTACGCCCGGAAATAAAATAAACACCCCCAATATATTGGTGAAGTGCTTGCATTTCGATCTCAATTCGTCCAGTTTTTTGGGGGTTGCTCAGAAGGGTTCTACGTGAATCCATTAAAGAGTTTTTATTGATTTTCTTCTTGCTTAGTGTTCATCGTAATTTATAATTTCGCTTCATTCGCATCTTCCCCCGTTCTTGGTGAAAAGTTAACACTCTACGGTTTACAAGGTTTAAACTTTAAAGTATTGGCGCCCAACATAAGAACAAGATCTAAAGCCTTCGAGCTGAAAGCTAAGCTTTTTTGGAATCAAGCGAGGAATAAAGTTTCGCCAAGGTTCCATCAACAAAGCACACAGTGTTTTTTCGCGACCTAAATACATTTTCATGTAATGCATATTGAAGCATGGTGGAGCGAATGAGAGAATAGAATTTACACGAAATGAGCATCATGGGCATCAAGTAATCAAAATCGCATTTGAACATAATCAATATACTATGTGAAGGAATATTTATTGGCAGAAAAGTAATAAGCTGTTTCGGGTTAGGAACAGAAAGGACACAAACTTTTTAAAGAACTCTGAAAGCGGATGAAGTGTCTCTAAGGGCTAACAGATTTTTGCAGTATCATTTTCCATTGTTCCGGCGGTTCCACAGAGGTTCATTAATTTGCAATGCTAAGTACACACTTCCCATGGAAATATAAATTTAATTTGAACCTTTTAGAAAATATACAAGAAATATAAAACGCTAAATGTTTACACCAAAAATTATTTTCTTTTCTTTGAACATTAATTTATCCCATCCACATTTCTTTTACTTTTTTCTTTTTCTGTTCATACATAATGTTAATAATATTCATGTTTGTTCGCCACCCCGATTGATTTACTCGTAAAGGATGTCTAATTGATAATTGATTGTTAACGTGCTGCGTGTCGAACGTCCTTCGAGATATTTTTGTAAGCAAAATAACGAAAACCTCCCCAAAAAAGCAGGCGCCACCATTCAGCATTCAAATGAATTACCCTATTTTCCCAAAGACGTCCAACACGCGATTTCATATTTAGACTTCACTTTCCATTGTTGAAAGCATGCACACAACCTATTGAATGAGCACAAAACCCCAATCGGCAATGTGGGAGGCGAAAAGTGATAAACTGACTATTCAATATTTAATGAATCACATGTTCACGGTGCGTTTCATTTAATTTATAAATATGCATAATTAACCCTCAATCCTAATTGGCATTGTCCAAAGAGTGCTTTGTTAATATTATGCCAACACATCGTATCACAAGGTGAACATATGATAAAACTTCGAATTTAAAGAATATGTTATGATAACTCTGGTAAATTTGAAAATTTTAATTTGGGCCATATTTTTTCTTCGACTATTCTTAAAATAGCTCAAAATAGCATTTTACGTAGAGATTTAGCAAGCACAAAACTCATAAGTTAATTTCTTATATAATTTGGAGGTCGGAGAAAAAGACATGTGTTCAACATAGGTGCAAACTGAAAAGTGCCCTCCTCGATTGTGTCTCTGCTTCGCTCACCTGCTGCTCGGGCGCGCGCTTAAACGACACTCTCGTGTATCCAGCACTTACCACCTTAGCTACACAAACTACTAGCCAGAAAAGTAATTATAGTACAACATTTTTTGGTCTTATTCGGTTGCTGTGGCAGCAGCTAAGAACGCATAGGAAGCCGACAAAATTCGCTTGTTGTTGTTGTTGCTGGTATCGATTTTCGTACGTGTTTAGAACACAATTAATTACGTTTAAGAGGTTTCGACAACGCCAGCTCAGATGAGAGCGTAAACGAATCGGCAAAAAGACCACGTCTCGCAACCCAAGCATTTCTCATTCTCACTGACTGTGGGTTAACTTTGACTTGTTTACCGCAAAAAAAAAATCTCCTTCAGAATATTTACAGCCTACAGCGGAACAATTGATACTTTGACTTTGAGTGGTTAAAATGTGTGCAAATTGATTTTTAACTGACGCTGATGATCGAGGCAAAGCACCCGCAGACGGGGACTAAAACCACACGACGCTTAATTGGTTCAAGTATGGCACATCGTCGGCATACCAAATTCGCTTCCCCCTCCTTTAATTTCGCCTCCTTATGGCAGAAGTTGCGGGGCGTGTAAAAGAAGTGTGCGCGATTGCAGTTGCCGCCCGGCGCCTTCACCATCGTCACACTCGCCGGCAGAAAGTTTATTATAAAGTTGATTTAAAATTCCAATCTGGCTACTGGCGCGCTGCGCTCGGATCTCCTTCATCGTTTCTTCTTGTTATGCGGACGAGGTTTCTACCGCCGCCCGCGCCGCCGCCTCCGCAACTGCGATCGACGTGACTTTTACATGCCCGCACTCATATAGACGTCATGTCAGCTTCCAGGCAAAACGAGAATCAACCAGGCATTGAATTATTATAATTTTAATTAACTTTGAGGCACTAGTACACAACGAACGCTGCAAATACAAAACGTCAAGCTCACCAACGACAGGGGCTTATTATAAAAGTCCTTTAGAGACATCTGATAAAATTAAAAAGTGTTTAATTCTGGTGGAGAGCAAAAAATCTTTACGCATTTTTACGCAGAGGCGACTTTTTACTTGTTTCTTTACATGTTTGTAAAGTGTGAATTATGTCCTGTTTACTTGGAGCACACTGTATGCTTGACATTTCTTCACTTTCATCTCTCATTCTTTAATTTCCTTCGATATCGCATGCGCCTTGAAACGATGCAATCATTTTCTTCGCTTTGCTTTATTCTAGTTCGCGCGCTCGTTGACTCGCTGACTTTTTGCCCTTTTGTGGGATGGAGCGGGTCGGAGGCCGTCGTGCGCCTGGTGGCGAAAATATTTATAATAAATTCGCGCGACGTAGAATACGCCACGCCGTCGCCGGGGCGCGCGCATCGCGATCAACTTCAATGTTGTCGAGATATATTGCCCACCCCTCGCTGGCGGCTGGGCGCTCTTGGCGGTTATAAGTGTGGATGGTGTGGATGCCGGATGATGGGTAAAAGGAGCGCCGCGTCAACTGCAGCTTCGCCGAAATGCTTTGATCTCGGCTTCACCGCACACACCATCTCATCGCTGCTCCTCTTCTGATCTCATCTCGGCCTCCCCACCCCAGCTCCCGCTTGTATTCCAATCGGGGACTGGACGCCCAAGCGCGCATATTCATCAGACGCACGGAGCCAACGTCTCCGAGGCGAAGTGACGGAGAGAAAAAGGCCAGCGGAAGAAAGAATCTGCATTCTTACAAACCAGGCCATCCGTGCTTCAAGTCTATTGATAGCATGTTTCACAGCGCGATAAATCAGGGTATTAAGATTTAAGGCGGGTCTCTAGTGTCGAAACTCTTACAACCTGTACTTGTTGGAAACAATAGGATACGATGAAAGATAGGCAACTTAAAGGTGTCGAATAGGCTCGTCACTCTCTTCACCTGCAATGATGAAAGGGTGTCATAGTATTGGAGCCAAAAATAAGTGTTTGGCGGAAGTAATTCCCACATAAATAGGAAATTCATTTTTCGTTGATGGTACCTTTTTGACATACTAAAAGTCTAGAAACATCTAAGCATGCAAAGTGCGTTCATCTAACACGGATTGTGAAATAGATAAATTTACTCTACTCCCGGCGCCTCCACAAAACGATCAGAGATGCAGAGTATCAAATCGAGAGACAACGAATGTTTTTTTCTTAAAAGGTATCTATCAATGAACCAAATATCATCTTTATCGGACTAAAACTGTGGATTTGCCGAGATGGACAAACATACATACAAACATACCAACATACAAACTTACGCTGCATTTTATTTACGAGGTGGTTCATTTAAGGCTGCACACAGAAAAGGAGTTTACAATGAATTTAAAACTACAATGAATTTAAAATCTAAAATGTTCGACAACTATTGACCGTTGACCTTAGTTTTCAAGATATTGCCTCTTTTAGGTTTTTAAATAACAATGTGATTTTTTTACTAATCGCATAATAACTCAAAAATCAGAACAATCACAATTAGCATCATTGGGAAGAGCGTGAAATTTCCTTTAATTTGATATATTTCATAGTACATGTAAGATACAACAACAATCAAATACATACCGCTTATTATCAAAAGAAACAAAAATATATTTTGAAATAATCATTGGCAATTTTCAATGTGCAATAACTCTTAAACTAACTAATTGTGAAATAAAAGTATTATCGTGGTAAGTTCACAAAGTTCATGCCCTTTCCAGCTATGCTCTTGCAAGTACAAAATGTTAACAAATGTTTACAAATGTGTCACCAAAAACACGTCGGTAAAATAAAATGTTCGTGGAGGAAAATGTGTTTCTAAAGTTGAATCGTTGTGCAAGAAAAAAACGACGGATTTTTAATCCTCAGATTGTTCTAGACTTTTAGTATGTCCAAAAGATATACCATCATTGAAATAAAAAAATGCAAACTCCGTCCTTGTGGGAATTAGTTCAACCTAAAAACAAACTTTTCCTGTACTATCAATTTTATAGGGAATTTCTAGTTAATTTGGTTTTATTACCATTTTAAATTAAGGTATGATTATTTAAATTTAAAAATGACAAAATTATTTTAGATGTTTGAGATTTTTTAACTTTTGAGGTTGCAGATTTCTATTAAAAACACCTTCTCTTATAAAAATGCTAAAAGAGTTAATGCAGTTTAAATAAATAAATAAAAATTCATTGGTCTTAAAAACGATTACACCTCTAATGGATGATTTGCATGACTAGACAACCACCTTAAAAGCGCAATGACCTGTCACTGCTTTCTGCTTTGTGTTAAATATCCTCATTGTTTGTTGCAATTTTGGTGCGTTGTTAATGACTCCTTGGTTATGCCCGACGTTGGAATTTATCGTTTCGCGTACTTTGTGGCCCACGCACGCTTACAGTAACAGCGTCCAGGCGCCGAAAGTTAACGCAGCACGTGTGCGTGCGCCATGTAATAATGTGAAACTTAACTTCTTGTTGCTTAATTATAACTTTTTGTTTGCCACCGCACGATGGCGTGAGCGTGCGCGCGCCTTCTTTCGCCGCCACTTCCCGAGCACACACGCCACGCCACTCGAAAGCGGCAACAGCGGCAACATTGAGAATGGATGTGCTAGCCGTGCTGGCTGCAGGAGTATTAAAAATGAAATACCCCGAGGGCGCTTATTGTATTGCGTTATTATTACCTATAACGTTTTAAGCGCACTGCTGATGCCTTCCGCCGCCGCCCTCGCCCGCCCGGATGGGAGAAGAAATTTGTATTATTGCTCCCAATGGCTCAGTTTGCAAATGGAATTTTTATAAAAGGGATATGGCTGGGGCACGGCGGCGCGATTTTGAATATCCGAGAGTAGCTTTGCAGCGTTGGAAGATAAATAGAGTATTTTTCTTTTTTCGGGCGCGGGCGATTTTATTTGCGGATGTGTGCGCGAGCACAGGAACAGTTTCTACGCATCGCGGAGCGATAAAAGAAATGTGAATGCGTGCACTGAATGAAAAACTTTTTAGCGCGTCCATTCCCCTGCTCTGCATTCAGTTTTCCTCACTCGGCGCCGCGGTATGGAGGGAATCGTAAAGTGCGTGCCTGCAGAATGTGTATGCACATAAATTTCGATGACACCGTGGCTTGTCCACGCCGATAGAGCAGAACTCCATCATCTTCGTCATTTTTATACACATAATCTAAAATATACTTTTGGAAACCCTCAGAGTGTATATACATAGACAACACGTTGCTTTTCTCCTCAATCTCCCCCAATGAAACAAAAATAAGGTGAAGTGGAGCAAGATCATAAAAACGGTGAATTTATTTCAATAAAAGTTAAATTGAAATAACTATTATATAACTATTAGCTATATTAGATAAACTTACATATGAAGTAGAGTTTCTAAGTGTATTTCTCCAGTAAGGTAAAATCACTTAATAGTATCTATATAGTATCTATATAGTATATAATCCGTCTAGGACTCGTAGAACAAACTTCTACAGTCGTCCATAACATAACATTTTTCTGCCAGTCCCACAAAGACTGCCATATATTTATTTGCACGAAAGATAGTAGCGCCACCTACTTAGGAAGGGAAGAAGCCATGATCTTCGTTGCATGGAATTATGAGGGTTTACATGGAACTTGGATTGAAATTTATAGTTGTGAGCTTATTCCAAGAAAATGGAGCTATGTAGTTAAAAGGCGTATAATTAAAAAACAGTATTTTCAATTCTAAGTTAAAGCATCTGCCTCCATTGACAACTCAATTTTTTTTTATGGAGTTATATAGTTCCTCCGAAACTCCACAGATTTACTAAGAAATGCACTACTACACCACTGGCACCTTCTGTTAAATATATTGCCTATATTTTTTGGATGTTGATGTCATTGGTGTCACTTCTAAGTGAACTCTACGAAAACAGATTTTTTTGCAAGCTTATATCAAATTAAAACACTAATAAATTTCCCGATCTAGAGGACTATTCAGCGTCACGCGTCAGCGTAACACGATGAGCGGCGCGCAAAAAAACTTGTTTTTCCTCAGCATTTTTTAAAACTCCTTAAACTCCCCGAGCGAAACTTGAAAAAGCATCATTTTTCATTCGATATTGTAGAATGTATTTTCGCATGCCTGCTCGAAAACTGTGCGAACAGAAAAGTTTGACTTCCGCGTGTGCGAATTCCACTCGCCGAGTGCGCACCCCCCAATAGGTTGTTATCCGCTATCGCCGAACCGGCTAGCGCTTTATAATATTACATCTTCGCGCCCACTTTCGCCGACGCACGGTGTTCTCATATTCGGCGCTGAGAGGGGCTGAGGCATTCTCAGCAAAGCGCCTCGTGCCCATGCATGCAAACGAGAGCGAGCAAACAAGTTTTAAATTTGAACTTTTAGCGTGCGAATACACTTGAATACATTTCGCCCCGGTAATAAATGAAGTTATGAAAGTAAAACAACAGAATGCTGAGGTCTGTGAGGCTAAGAGCGGTGTGGTTTGGCAGCCGTGGTGAGTAGCCCCATTGATTTTCTTTTCAATTTTTCAAATAACTGTAAGGCACTTGATGCTGCATGAACAAACGCGTTTGAAAATGGTACAATATGGTATGAAGCCAAAAAAAAAACGTTCTGCGTTGTTTGTGCACTTGCTCACCAGCTATGTAAATTGCACGAGGCTACGAATGGTGCGAAAGGGTTAATTAACACCTCACGCGGTGTGCCATAAGTGCTTCACAGTTTTATTGTACGGAGTGTTCACATACATGTTTTGTGTTCTTTACTGCAAAAATCGCACATGAAATTCTGCCAATGTGCGTCGTCGTAAATTTTTCCAGTGGAATTACATTTTCGACTTTTCGCCGTGCGTATAACGGGTACTAAACGTCGGTAATATGGTGCAATAAACAAGAATTATGTTATTGGTGGAATGGAAAATAAGCGTACTTGAACTCGCCGCCGCGCCAAGCCGCAAAGAATTTGCGTATTGTGTGTGTTTGGCCTCTTTCGCAGTTGTACTATTTCTTATGTTAACGTCGCTATAATAAAGATAAAGGAGGCTGTGCTTAAAAAAATCCCATCACAATTTTACCCCGGGCCCGGCCTCGGGGTTTCAGCCGGTCCTTTTTGTGATAAGCATTTTCAGCAATTATCCTCTTTTTTTCGGTAACCTTACATTGTATTAAACTTTAACAATTAGTGGAATACAATTCTGGTTGTGGCACGTAGTTCCCAAACTACGTGTAATACCGCAATTTCTATGTTCAATGTACAAATCGCAAATTCAATGCTGCAATTATTCCAGGAATGCGTTTTCCAACCATCGTGATTGAATTGGTCTGAAACTACGTTTATCTGCTCCCATAGTCGAAAGCAATGTTTTCCAATCAATATGGTGGCTTTGAAAACAGTGCATTTCATATCAATTGAATTGAAAGTGTTTTCCACTTATATACCCTACATATA
>JARJDQ010004310.1:0-11299 GCA_030264215.1 Geostiba sp. GC000077 | reverse complement strand
CTGCGTGACGAATGGAATACCAAGAAGAACTATGGGGTGGGTCCCAAGACAGTGGAATGCGCTTGCAGGGCGTTGGGCTTGCGGTGTCTTGGCGCCGAGGCAGGTAATGCCAATAATCTGGCCGATATCATTATAAAGAATTCATTGGATTCAACAACGCCAGCAACAGGTAATTTAAAATCTAAAGTTATTTACAGTATAGTGATATATGCAACCCAATCTACATAGCGTTAAATAATGTGCAAACGTTTTGCAACTATTTTGCAGAAACGACGCGATTTTTATATCCAAAAGGAAACCTGGCGCGAGAAACTTTGAAGCAGAATGTGAAGACGCACGATGTTATCGTCTACGAAACAGTTACAAATGATCAATTGGAGCAGGATCTTCGTTCAGCGACCGATAATTTTCAGATGCGTGTTGATTATGTGGTCTTTTTCAGTCCTTCTGGCGTGAAGGCCATTCAGCCGTACTTTATAAAGCTATGTCATGATCGGCTCAAGGTAAGAACTTGACTTTCTTGTGATACATGGACCTGTACACTGGGATTCTGAGATTTTGTGTTAGGTGATTGCAATAGGACCCACAACAGAAGCTTCACTAAAAGAATATCAGATTGCAGTGAATGGCACACCAGAAAAACCATCACCAGAGTCACTAATTGCCATGCTCAAGACTTTCTAGCTCAACATGAAATAAACGTGTTAGTGCATGTGGTTTCATAAATGTAGGAAAATTAAAATGTTTTATTTCACGTTTGTACAGAAAATCGCGCCGCACATACATTCCTATACACATCATAATCGATACTGTCCTTAACGTATTAAATTACTACGCTACCAACCTAACTAAAAATTATCCACAGCTTTCCCTACCAATAAAAAACGTGACCGTCGCCTTGCATCAATTTCGAAGTTCATGTTTGCGGTGTTGCAGTGCAGTTACAGCTTTACAATTATCAATTATAAGTCTTTGATCATTATCACAGAAGTGAACTGCTCATAATGGTTATGTGTGTGTTCTGCAGGTTCTGCTGGCCAAGTACGTATGTCGTATTCAAGTCGAGCAAATGAACGCTCAGTTTAAACAATCGGCTGCTTCTTTTGCTTTGGCGATTGTTCCAGATTCCATGTGTGTAGTTGCTAGTTGCTATCGATTGGTTTCACTCTCGGCCCACATCAGTAAGGCACATTTCATTCGCTATCCTCCATCAGTTTGTCGAAGATATCATCGCCGAGCGCCTGCTTGCGTCTGTAGGCGTTCATCTTGTCGCACAGCGTGCGCACGCTTTCGTCGTTGTCTTGCTCCTCTTTGAGATAGTACAGGCGGATCTTCTTCTCCTGGTGCACTTCCAACAGCTCCATCTTTTGGAAGATTTTCAGCGCGTTTTTGATTGGATCAACGCACACTGATTCCTCTGCAACACACATTACATCAATTTGCCACAAATGCAAATACAAAGGAAACACGAAACAACTTACGATACATCAATGTGCCGCTTCGTATCTGATTCTTCATCACCTCCACTATATCACCAAGCAGCTCACTCTCGTGCAGAGTGCGTCCAACCAGCTGCGCTAAACATTCCGCCGTCACGGCGTACGTGTCCACCAGCGGCATGAGCAACGACCGCAGGAACAGCAAGTGATCCTTGCCCTTCGAGTTGAGGTAGAGCCGCACTGGTGCGATGTACACCTCCTCATCTTCATCATGATCGTTGAAAACGGCTAACCGTGGATTGGTATCGCAGCGACTTTCGATCGTAAAGCATTCGTGTCGTGTGATCATGTTGTCGATGGCGCCGAGGATGTTATCCTCAAGCGTCTGGCACGGCTTGCAGAAGATGAACTCATACTGCAGATGGTCGCACAGCTGCGTGCAGTGGTCAATCAGATCGCTGCGAGTGACGGAACCTTTGCTCAGGTCCAAGGAAAATAGGGAGATTGCAATCAGCGAATCAAGCGCAAACGTTGGCACTATTGCGTTGCTATAGTACGAGAGTTCTATCACATTTGGTAACATCGCAACAGGGCGGATGTATTCTTCGTGCTTGTCTTTTTCTTTGCGGACAAGTGCTGGACCTAACAAATCAATCTGCAAAGAGCCAATCATAAGTTACTGCAAGTCACTATATGCAACACAATTTACACTAAATATAAAACAAATGAAGACTCGCCACAATACATTTTCTCGAGTTCAGGTAAAGTAAACTATTTTTGGCGTAATTTATAATTTAACGGAAAGATTTAAAACATAAACATCTTATGTTTACATTTTTATCTTTGCACATCGTTTACCTTGTTTAAATTTAGTGTGAAATGCGTTGCATAAACTATAAACTAACCCAATTACTTACAGAATAGTTAATTATATCTAAGTTGTCACCAACAAATCCAATCTCTTTTCCTTTGGCAATTAAATCTAGCTTTAGCTCTTCAAGTGCATCAACCAACACCTGCACTTTGCAACCATTACGGAACTTGTTGAGCAGTAAAAATGCCACTGCATTAGTGGACATTACCGCTTGTGTAAATGAACAATCTAGGTGAAAGAAAAACAAAAGGTCAATTTTTGTCTTATTTGTTTCATCTTATGCTATTAGACCGAGCGCTAGTAACAGATTTTTGGCCGTGATTTACTGCAGTATTCCTCTTGAGGTATATCGAGGTATAGATATTGTGACGATAATAAGCTATACAGGGTGTCCCATTAATCGCGTAATTTCTCTGGAGGTTTTATAGATGGCCTTGAAGGAAGTTTGTAAATTGTTCTTCATGGTCGATATACAGGGCGATAAAGTTTCTTTGTCAACTTTGTTTCTAATTATTACTTGAAAATATACAGAGTGTTGTACTAAAAAGATACGGCTTAAAAATAGGATTTTCTTAAATAAAATAGTATATTTTTGTCTGTATCTTTTTAGTACAACACTCTGTATACTTGAAAATATTTAAGGTTTGTGGAGATTTCAATTCTGAACTACCTTAAAATAATTTCGTGTGTCAGGGACACCCTGTATATTAAGAACACGAATTATTCATTTATATATGGCTTATTATCGTCACAATATCCATACCTCAATACCCACCTCTTGGGGTATAGGCATACTTAAGTTAATCACGGCCAAAAATCTGTTACTAGCGTTCGGTTTATATTATGCTTATGCTTACCATAAATAACATGTTTTGATATACTCTCCACTATACTCTTGTGCTCGTCGGAGACGACATCCGTGCCGTACAAACTGGTACTCGACGGATTCGACCTCAATTGTTTGTTGAACGTGGTGGGAATGCGTCCGTTTGTGTTAAACGTCTTGATCATCTTGCACAGGGAGAACGGTTGATTGAAATCAACGCGGATCATCCCGTAGTTGCTGTTCAACACCTGCCAGATGGCTTTGATCGCCGACCCAAAGCTTTCCATCTCTTTCGGTTGACCCAGCTGCTCGCGGACGAAATTCCCATCGACCAGCTTCTCATAGTTGATGCTTACGGGGACGAGCAGTGCATCCTCTACAGTGCCATCAATTACAGCCTCAACTATAACGCTGAGGATGCCGTACTTCGGCATGCACGGCTTGCCGGTGCGTGTGCGTCCACCCTCGAGGAAGAACTCGAGATTATGCCCGGCACGAAGACTCTCGTTCATGTAGGTGTGCAGGATGGCCTTGTAGAGGAGATCCTTGCGTCCCATGATGGGATGCACACGGCGCTTGATGAAGAACGCGCCGAGGCCACGAAGAAGCGAACTGTTTCGAAGCAAACCGAAGAAAACCGAAGAAAACAGAAAATTAGCTGTTTTTTATGCATAGTTCCTGTGTGGATGTACTGGATGTATTTAGCATACATCAATCTAAAGTGACGTCATTGTAGGTTAGAGTCGTGGGAGATAAACAAATTATGACTTGCCATTTGATCTAAGTTTGTTTTTCTCCCACGACTCTAACCTCAATGTCACATGATTAGATTGATCTATTTACCCAAAGAAAGGAATTCTTAAATTATCCCCCGACGCCACCAAAGGGCACTTCACATCGTTATTTAAGAGAATGAATGACATCAGGATGTAATCCAAGTGCGACCTGTGCAAGGGGAGGAAGATCATCGGGAGGTTCGCCTTCCCAGCCTGTTGGAGCATCTCTACGTCTTGCGGATGCACCACCACCGCGTTGAGGAAACACGGCAGCAGTTTGTACAGCACCCAGGAGGTGAAGCGCAGCAAGAAATCGGAAAGCTTCGAGCGCATGTCGTGCAGGAGCTTCTTCGCTCTGCTCGTGTTACGCTGAAGGATCTCTTGGTACACATCGTCATCGTTGCCATCCGTATCTTGGAACTGCTGCACGGACGTGGCGTCAATCGCGCGCTTCACACGCTCATCGCGCACCACCGTGCCCTCCACCTGCGGATACGGATACTTCTTCAGCTCGTAGACCTGCGCCATGTGGTTGAAGACGCGGTTCATCAGCGTGACCTGCTTCGTCGCCGGGCAGTAGTCCAGGATGTTCTTGAGCGCGAGGTTCGCAAGCTCGCGTCTCTCCTGCAACGCAAACATGGCAATTACACCGCGATGGCAAATGCAATGGTTGCTAACACTAGGACGGTCATGGAAACCACGAAATTTACTGTACATATCCGAATGAAGATAGGACTGATGGGACTGGTGCACACGACGCGGGCGAACCATTTCTGAAGCAGCGCCGGCCGAGTGGAGGTTTGTAGTGTTTATAAATACGTAACGCGGTTATTTTTACTTTCCGCTGCGCTTGCGGCGTAGGTGATGTGCTAAAGCTGCACCACCACATGCACCATCATCAGAGGGCGTCGAGGGCGACGTCATGATTGTGCATTGGTAAGTCATTCTAAATATCTAAATTAAGCTGATTTAAACTTGACCTTGCAAAAACAGTGATTAAAACTTCTACATCTTGAAAGAAACAATCGCTACATGCCAACAGGCCTTATTGCCTACATGCCTACAGACAACAAAATACTATTCTTGCTGCTGCACTAGTTGATACAATATTGTTTACTATTGAATCATCTTTCACAATTGCTGTGTATGTGAGCCGACTGTTTACACTGCACCAATCATGAAGCATTGTTGGCACACACTTTTTCAAACAATGTATCACAAATTCACAATCAACCTTTAAAACTATCCATTTTTATCCTATCAATAGCTCAATGCCTTAAAGATTGGCGCTGATTGTCTGATTGTGAGCACATACTTACAAATATGAGATAGATATTTAAATTGATCTTTGAACTGCTGTTGAAATTGCTGGCATGCTGGCATGGGCTTATCATCGCGCGATTACGCGCTTAATATTCGGAGAAGTAGTGTAGCGCACGCTTTAGGCATGATTCACACCGGCGCACGCATCCGAAACAATTAGCATCACTTTACGCTTCCTCGCAATGCGCAATTTGCGATTACAGGATTACTGATTTACAATTAGCACATTGCATTCGCGCAGCCCGTACTAGCGCGATTAATCGGCAGCTCGACGTGGTGATAAGCCGCGCTGTAAACATTTCTTTAGCGCGCGCGCGCTGCTTGGCCGCGCGGCGAGTCGAGTTTCGACTTTCGAGTGGCGTGATTCCGACGATGATGCGCGGCAAATTAAATTCAATTCGTTGATGGCTTACTGTGACGGGGCTCGTCGAATTGATGCAGTAGCACGTTAGGCCGTTGCACGTCTTGCGCTGCATCTCCATCGCCACTTGCGGCTGGTCCTCTTTGATCGCGAACAGATTCGCGTGGGTCTAAAACAGTCACATCGAAATTAACCCACAATATTTGAACATATTGTCCCATTTGTCCAATCAACATGACAGATCACATATGTAAAGCATGCTTACATTTTGAAAGTCCATCTTGCGTTGCCGATTGCCATGCGCGAAGCGGGTCATCTTCTCGATGGAGGCGAGTGATTCGTTGCAAATCGAATTGGTCGGCGCGTACCTTTCGAACGCATCGAACATGCGCTTCGATACCAGATCAACCATTTTGCCGATGCTGCAACAAGAAAACATGCAGATTTAATATTTGCGAATAGTATTTTTTCAAAACTTAAAGGTCATGTTCACGTTCATTGCGTACCCTTTGAGAACAAGCACAACCTGTACGAAAAACCACACGATCGTCAGTTGGACCGCTGCGTAGAGCACGCTGAACAGCTCCATGTTCGCGAACTTGTACATTTTCAAATGTTTAAACTTCGCAGCGCGCGAAAACAAACCCAATTCGCAAAAACTTTGCACAGGCCGTCGAACATCCAACAATATGTGCACTAAAATATATTATTAACTCCGGAATTACTTCGGAATTACGACATCTTTCCATTGAATAGCTGCCGACTGAGAATGTTCAATGTTTAGACGGTTTAAAGCATGTGGAATGTTCAGTTGTTTTGTTGCGGTGGCCGGTGCGTTGCACTAAATTATATAATGCGCGAGAGCGCGCGATTTTCGGCAGCGTGAGAGAGGAGCGCAGTCACAGTGGGCACCCACATCATCGCACGGTCAGCACGCCAATGTTCCGTGGCCGATGGACGCGTGGTGTGATCGCCGACGGCGCCGGCGACGTTTGGTATCGCCGTATCGCGCGAGTTTGGAGTTCAATTTGTGCGTTTGTGCGATGGCCGCGTAACACACTGCGCCGTGGCCCGCATGCATAAAATGGGAGCCACGCTACTGCGGCGGGGAACGCCGACGATTTGTTCGGGAGTTGTCTCTTTCGCCGCATCGCCGCCGCCGCCTTCAGCGCGTCCACAATTCCACAGGTCATTTGATAATGCGCAGACGGGCCGGGCCGGCACGAGTTACGGCTCATTGGCGTAGATTGGCGCGGCCATTGTGCAAGAATTGCTGTTTGCTGCCGTGCCTGTGTGCGGCGTCCTCGCGAGCGGGGCGGACGTGCACCACCTTGACCACAAACCAAGCCAAGGCAGACTCGAAGAGCAACTGCGCAACATAATTAGACTTTTGAGGCGGCACGCAGCAGTTTCATTGATTCTATGATTCCATGATTCGATTCGCCCCACGAAGATGAAAACAATCGAATTTATCACTCTATTTTTCGGATATAGACATCAATATCAATGCTTATTTAATGGTTGTCCACTAGTTCTTGTTACGACGCGCACGCGTTTTGGTTTATTAATCGCGCCATAAATTATGAATTACCTCTTTCGGTAAGCATCCAACGAAACGAACACAACTAGCAAGTTGGTACATTCCACAATAATTAAATTTCTAAGTCTGGCTAATTAAAACCAAGGACGACTTGCAAAAATTTATTTATCACTAACTTATTCAACAACTATAATTAGCAAAAAAATTTTTTTTTCTGAATCAGCACTAAGGTTAACTAAAATCGGCATTAAAAGCAAAAAAAATCGGTACTAAAGTAGCTTTTCTACGCCTAGACATTAAAGTAAAACAAAAAAAGCAACAAACGAATGAGATTAGAAAAGCAATCAACAACAAGCGCTCGGCGGCGAGCGTGCGAGCCCTATAAACAAATTTTCCCTATCATTTGCACCAATTTTGTTTAAATTTTCTTTGTTTACAGTTGGTGAATCTTTTCCTGAATTAAAATTATTTTCTTAAAATAGTTTGATTAGTACGACTGCAACATTTTATTAAATTCTATCCACAAAGGTTAAAGCGCTATAGAACACCCTTAAGTTTCTAATTTTAACATTTCTTTCGCAGTTTTTTTTTGTGCAAATATTCGCTAACTACAGGTTGTCCCATTAATCGCGTAATTCCTCTGGAGGTTTAATAGATGGTACTAAAAGAAGTACATTGAGTGAAAAAATTGTTCATCATGGCCGAGATACAGAGTTGCAAAGTTTTATTGTCAACTTTGTTTGTAATTATTCTTTTGTTTTAATTTAAGTTGTAATAAAAAGATTACCTAATTTCTTACCTATTCTAATTGAAAATTTTGATCCATAGGCAAAATCTTAGGAGGAATTGAATTTTAAATTAACAAGTTTTCAAATCTAGTTTTAAACTTAGGACTTGTTATTTTAAAATTCAATTTCTCCTACGACATTCCCAGTGGATCAAAAATTTCAATTGGAATTGGTAACAAATTAAATAATCTTTAAATTAAAACCTAAAGTAAAACAAAATAATAATTAGCACCAAAGTTGAACAATAAACTTTATCGCTCCGTATCTCGGCCATGAAGAACAATTTACCTACTTTTTTCCCTAAATGTACTTCTTTCAAGAGTATCTATAAAACCTCCAGAGGAATTACACGATTAATGGGACACCCTGTATAAATCAGGCTATAGGAGCCAATCGGAGTTGCGAGTCTAGTCAACCGTCGTATTTTTTCGGTTTTGTTTTGTTCGCCTAGATTCAAAATCATGATGCCCTTCTACATTATCTATCCACTTGTATGCAAAACAGCATTTCGAAGTACTTATAACGAACCCAAAACTATGACATTTGAATATGTGAATTATACAAACAAAATACACCAAAAAAATGCATGCCCCATTGAACCGCAGACCTAGGTTTATACAAAATTAAAATGGCCGCATCATCAAATCAACGCAAACAAACAAAAATGTACTTTTTACCCCGTTTTACTTGATAAATAATACCTATATGAATAATCACAGAATCAGTATAATCACTGTATATGCATATAAGTTAAATAAGTCGGCAAGTAAGATCACAAGCATTGTTTTCTGTTAATCATGCGTCAATGTGTTCAATAGGTAAGTAAGTCAGCCACATCGTGGACAATTGACACGATATTAATTAACTTAGATAATGACTTACTTATATATTTTAACTTACAACATTACAATTCACCAATTCACATATCAAATCAAGGGTGTAATGTAGAAATCGCGCAGGGTGTTAATAAAAAAAACTTCACTCCGTTAGGTGTGGATGATAGGGGAGATCAAAACAAGAAGAAAAGTCCAATATACTAAGGTCCAATACTCAATGGTTCTCTGCAATTTTTATTTATATCTTTCTTGAGGCAGTTTACAAACGTGGAATTGTACAAACAACATTTTTGAATATTATGCCCATATTTAGTTATTTTTCGATTTGACCCAAGCTTCCTCCGCAATTACAGTTTCAAGTTGAAATAATAAACCGGTATGATGTCTGACGTTCACTCACAATAATGACAACTTACCTTTTCAACTTTAAACTGAAATTGCAGAGGCAAATTGGACCAAGTCGAATAACTCGGAAAGTATTAGTGCCATAAGGATGAATGTTTTACCAAAAAGAAGAGAAAATTGTACTATTTGTATTGCAATCAAATTGAAATGATTATCTCAGTTAGTTTCATCGTAATTCTCTCCTAAAGATAGCAAATTTATGCAAAACTGCAAAAGTATAAAGCAGTACATTAACGATCAGTTTGAGATCGTACGATTTTCTTCTCCTATGATCATAATTAAATGTTAACGGTTTGAGGTCTTGAGGCCTTCTTTCATAAAAATTGAAATATCTCTGAAATATTGGACTTTTCTTCTTGTTTTGATCTCCCCTATCATCCACCCTGCTGTGTAAAGTTATTTTATTAACACCTAATGTATATTTCCTACGGTCTACGAGTGACAGTTATTATTACACACGTGAAGAATATTTTTCTTTGTACACGACTACAGAAAAATATTAATCATCATAACAGAGCTGTAGATTTTCATCTTTTGATGCATTTTGCAACAAGAATTAAATTAAATCTAAAAGAAGCTGAGTATTGAGTATTAACGTATTAATTTTAAGAAGAAGTGGCCAATGTGAATATGATAGAAGTGCGATGAACTTGACATTTCCTAATCAACTGGGTATTAATTATTATAATTATGATATGTATCCACAAATCAGTGATATTTATGTATCATGCACGGCATGACTTGTACAATTTATTCTCCACTGAACTCTGCACTTCGATGTGTAATGATCGGGTCCTGAGGTCCACACATGTCGCAATCTTTTATTTTTATTATTATCTTATTCAAGCAACGTCAAGTTTCAAGTGTACTATTGTTATTATTTAACGCACTAAAGTCCACTTAATAAAATAACATAGGTACATTGTTATAAATCAATTACTGCAGATCACAATCGTAATGCGATCTTTCCTCCATCAATATCGATAGGCCTTTGCGTTCATTGTGGATTAAGGTGACACCGATCTTAGATTATTATACACGAGTGGCAATGTCAGCCACGCGACGGCCACTTTCGGCGTAATAATAATGTCTGTGTATCGTCTGTGCTTTTGTTAGCACCAAGCCGTATTACGCGCAATCGGTGTGTTAAGTACCTCCGCTTAAGTAGCTGGCTGTGTGTTGGTGTGTTTATGCCGCGGCGCGATAACGCGTTATTAATAAACATTCAACATTGCGCGAGATTAAAAAAACTGTTTTCGATTCGGGCGGGCAGCACCTTTAGACCGCATGATTACCAGCATGATTGGTGGCTGCAATCCTGCAATGAGTTGAGTCATTACGAGAAAATGTGACGCAATCGAAAATGTGTCAAATTCCAACTGGCTGCACGAGGAAGAGATAAAATTGAATTAAACCCGGAGGTAGATATTCATGCCAAACACATTTTAATATCTGTGTCTCTATCGTGTAATCAACTGCTGTCTGCTGCTTTTGTCTATAGATAACAACAAACAACACGTTGTACACTGATTTGTTGATTTTGTTGTGCGAAGTTGCAAGAGTAATGATCATCATACAGAGACATCAAAAACGATTGAAACCTTTTGAATTTCCAGTCTTGGTTTTAAGTTCCCAAACAAGGATGCAAATAGTGTTTCCAATATAAATTGACAAGGATGTAAACATAGAAGTTTCGCGGGGAATTCAAATGGCTTCAATACTTTTTGTTAGTTCAGTAGTATTTTATGCGCCGAATAGTTCAATATCTGACCACCCATTCAACTAATGTAAAAGAGTCTATTATGAGAAAGCCATAACACCACGCCAACATTATAGACTCGAGGTGTCACTCAGGTTTGGCGCTGGTGTCGTGTCCGCTGAAACAGCTGAGAAATGTTGATGTTTCCTGACGATACGTTCAACTATGAATCGTAACAACTTGCACTGCACCTTTAGAACGAAGTAATCTTTACAATGATTGCACTGTCAATAGTAACATGAATTAGCGAAAAACTCTCAAAAACAATTAAAATATGTAGGCACTTTTCAGGTTATTGTTTACAGTGATAGTTCGAAACTTGGCAACGACATGGCGCACGATGTGAATTTGAGACAGAGATTCGAATTCTTT
>JARJDQ010004305.1:0-12151 GCA_030264215.1 Geostiba sp. GC000077 | reverse complement strand
GGCAGATTTTTTGCAGATAGTCAGCACTATATCTAACAAAGGACTTAGAGAGGTTGATTTTCCTACTACTATTCTTCTTTCCATCAAAGAAGGGTAATTTTGCATATCGTCAGCTAATCAGCAGTATATCTTTTAGAGGAGTTAGAGAAGATATATTTCCGTATATACAGTTGGTGTAGATTCCTCGATTTCTTTATTTATTTGTGAATTTAAATATTTATGGTGATAGGAGAAAAATAGTGTGTCTAGCGAAGGTGGAAAGTGCCCTACTCGCTCCTTCATTGCCGCGCTCAACCATCTACCTTAGACTACTACTATTCTTCTTTTATGTTGATTGGAGAAAAGTGTAGTAGTTTAAGTAGAGTAGTGGATTAGTGTGTCCAGCAAAGGTGGAAAGTGCCCTGCTCGCTCATTTATTGTGCCGCGCTCAACCACCCATCTTAGCCAGACTACTATTCTTTCTTCCATTAAAGACGGGCAGATTTTTTGCAGATAGTCAGTTAATCAGCACTATATCTAACAAAGGACTTAGAGAGGTTGATTTTCCTTTTGTACAGTTGATGTGGACTACTCCAAGAAAGTCTCCTTCACATTTTGAAACCATTTCTTAATTTATTCTCCGAGATATAAATGAAAGAAGGAAAATTATGCAAACATCTTTCGTTTCCTGCTGTATCACAACAACACGAACTGAACACTTAGTAGCACACAACAATGTGAATACCACCATGAAGACGCAGACCTAGCTTCTTGCATCACTATGAATATTAATAGACCACTGTAATGCAAATAGCAGCAAGTAATGAGATGTAATTGCAAAGCGCGCAACCAGCTGAGATGAGCCGCCCGACCGCCCGACTAGGTAATGATGCGATTACGAACGGTGCTGCTTTCCTATCATTACCTAGTCTACTTCGTCACGAATCCTTGAAGTTGAACTAAACCGACTTTACATAATCGCAAACAACTCAACAGAACAGTGACGTCAAAGACAAGTCAAGTCCAGTCATTTATCAGCCGGCTCTTAAATTAACTATACTTGACTTGAGGAACTTCAGGTTAAATCCAGCAGTTAAATAATATAATTTCAAAACAGGCAAGCAAAGCTAATCTTTATGATCTTTATATCTTTATTTTGCTTCCATTTCCATTACTTTAATAATAATAAGCCAACTCGAACAGGAAGTTTACTTTATTAATAATGTGGAACCTTGAAAGATACTCGATGACAATGTCTAATAATATACATATGCTTTAGCTTTAGTAAGTTTTGTTGGATCTGCTTGGGAGGGAGCTTTTAGAAGTTCAAAATGAAAATGAAAGTCCAAGAAGGACGCTTGGAATGTGGCATTTTATTAGTGTGCATGTGCAGCAGTGGAATTGTTTATTGCTTTAGAGGGCTTTGAAGAAACCTCTGCTTTTATGATGTCTAACTGACTAACTTTCAAGCAACACATCAAGGAAACATCTAGAGACCTAGGAAGAAAGAGTTCCAGGCTCAAAACTGTAAAATTGAAATGACCCCAAAAAGTTAATCAGCGCTTCTGATGAACAACACCAAATTCCAGTGTTCCAGAAGACTCTAGAATCTATATCTAGATGTTTACTAATCGATGGGGATCATCCTAAAGAGAAGGTACAAACCGAGATTTTAACAAAGAATCCTCAGTTGAATATTTCCTAATTTTATATTTTGTACTTTGTATAATCAATGTTCCGAGTTCTTTATTGGTCGAATGAGGTGAATTTTTTCTGAGCATGGAGGAAGTCCATGGCTTCGAATGCAAAGAGGTGACTGGGTGACTGCCGAGCTTGCTGAGGAGTGAGGTTCAGTACCGCATGCAATGAAAGGCTGAACGGAATAAGTTCATTGACTGTGACGCCGAGCACAGAGCACAATATTTCGTATGTTGGGTTGTATATGTGTTGTATTCTGATCATGATGAGTGTTGGGTTGCGTGCACTAATGTAACGCATGCTCTATGTACTACCCGCACTATAAGGCATAACACCTAGACCTATGCTCATAGCACATATGTATTGTAAAGTCTATTCGATGAATGCCATTATTTTCTATGGACACAGTACTCTTTTCAGACACAACTAATTTCATTGAATGTGAGAACAGTATTTTTCAAATTATTTTGTATTCATTGTATTTTAACCAGAATGAAAATACAGGGCGATCGAAAATGATTGGGGAGGAGTTGGTTTTGACTTTCGAGTTTGTTTTTGTTATAAGCTATAACATAAAAAGTAAGTTAAAGAAATACCCTGTATACTTATGAAATGTAATCTAATATGCAACAGAAAGAATTTCCCTATTTCCTCGTTCATTTCCTCAAATTTGCATGCATGTGAAAAATTAATATGCATGAGCATGCGCTGCCTCTGTTTACGGTTGTGTCACACCATTTTTGCTAAAACCT
Source organism: Geostiba sp. GC000077 (assembly GCA_030264215.1). NCBI lineage: Eukaryota > Metazoa > Arthropoda > Insecta > Coleoptera > Staphylinidae > Geostiba > Geostiba sp. GC000077. The sequence continues at coordinate 9,722 of JARJDQ010004305.1, read as the reverse complement.
TAAACTCCATTATCACAACAGACACTACCTACTTTTTGCTTATTTTTGTGGGGTAACATTTTGTCCTTCGTTCTTGAGTCTATGTTATCTAGTTTAATTTGTGCCCAAGTCCACTTTTATTTTTCTAAATATTACAATTTTTATTTTGCCATAGACTAGATGATCGTTTTTCCGTTTTCCATTTTAATGGTTTTCATATCCGTGCATTTGCATGCAAATGCATATTAATTGCCGTAGCGCTTTCCAACCCTCCACACATCAGCAACACGTGCTACGTGCTGATACAACTTTTAATTGAATTAAAAGTGATGCATTACGTCTACTCCGGTATTTTGCTTTTAACATAGGCAGTTGCATGAAAAATATTTGGTTTTTTATCACACCATTTTGTGGATATGCCTCTTGATGGTTGTAAATCTTGTAATGCTTTATTTCTTTGTATGTACGTCATCTGGTCACAGCTATTTCTCGATTTTGCGTATTTGTGTCGAGCAATTTTCCAAACGTGCGCGAAACATTTTTTCCGCTTTCGTTTTTTCCGTTCCGCGCTTTTATCGCGAGCACATGGCGAAAAATGTGCACGAAGCAATTATTTACGACTTAAAATGGCATTAAAATGAAATTTGCTCGACGAACATAGCGCACATCTAATCCGCACACTTTTGGTTTAACAAGACACTCCAAGATACAAGAAACATTAAAAAATGATAATTACGTCTAGGATTCTATAAGACGGTAGAAAAATAGAAATTCTATGGTCCAGGGGCCGCTGGTGTTTTTTGAAGCGAGCGCATATTTGTATGAAAGGAAAACTTCGGTTTTGATGCAGATGTTGATGTTGATTAACGACTTAAAAAATTAACTTTCATTTGTTGCGAGTTGTGATTGAGGTATCAAACTGTACTTTTGCTCTCAATTTCTCTAATTTATAGTTATTATCCTATAGTGAATCATGCACCATCTGTTATTGATACATATGTTGCTTGTAATAAGTAACAACGGTTAATTTCAGCTTTTAAAAGTTAACAGTAACGAAATATAGAAATGCTGATTCGAGTTGAATTGTATAGCGGGAAATTCCCGCAATCTCAACATATTTTACTTTGGAATATTCGAACATTTGCGAAATGATAAAAAATATGTCGAATTGTTTTATTCATATTTTAACTTAATGCTTAATGCATTCACAGCAAAATGTATCATGTGTAATATAATTTATGGAACACATGATAATAATATAATCTATCAGTTCCGTATTCTAAACAGAATTAAAAATAGCAGCATAATATTTGAACAGGTTGTTTTCGTCACTCCCTCAGAAATATTAATCCAAATGGAATTGTTGAGAAAACTGGATTATCGGGAAATTGGAATAATGCCACATGCAATGACACTATAACAATACAGAAGACGATAGAAGCATTATTGTTACATTCCTATTATACGAAAATATTACAATGGAATATTACAATGGAATGTAAAGAGTTGAACTCTACAACACTATGTTGGACTGACTATAGACTCAAATAGTTTGGAATTAGAAGCAAAACAACATCTATAATCCAAACTGACATATCCTATATTCCATATCGCTATGTTGCCTATGCTATATTGGTATAATGTGCAATTGTGTTCAATTACCGGCAACTGACAAACACAGCACGCGCGCTCGTTTTTCATATTTTCATATTTTCTTTTCAAATGGCATGCTTCAGTAAATCAACGTTGCATTCGATTTCCTTTAATAGTCCTTTCTATCATTATATCCGTAACAAACTATTTATTACTGAATTTAGTGAACTGTAGAGGTATTTTAGGTTTTTGCTTTTGCTTGTAGTTGCACCTGAATTTCACTTCACAAAGTTGATTTTGTCAAGGCAAGTTTATGTTGGTTTATGATGGCAGTAAGAATAACAATAAGAATAAGAATAAGAAATAGCAGCCATGATCACTATTGCTACTGATACTGCAACAATACTATCCTTTAGTAGCTGAAATAATTTACTCTTGCCTATTGATAAATGATATGTGACCGGGGCATTTGGTGCAGTTTGAAGTTTAGTGGTGTTTAGGTGAATTAGCGTGTTCCTGCAATTATCGACTTCCTTTCCGCTTGCGTTTTGTGTTTTGCGTTTGGGCGTGGAGCAAATTCACAGCGCGGCCGTCAAAACACATCTGTTGCTTTCTTTGCCCTTACCTTAACTTACCTTTACATGACATGACGTTGGTATTGCCTCTAGTGCCTCTAGGTTTAGACACTTCAACTCAAGGCTGCTCATATTAAATGCATGCAGCATGCATGGAAGTGTTTTTAGTTTATTACTTATTACCGATTACCATTGGAGATGCGGCTGCAGACTGTACACTGTTCACTTGAACTTGAGACTGAAGAGTGAAGATATACAGGACGTCGTCACTTGTCAAAATTAACCTTCAATGTTTTAAAGTCAATTTCTTCATCTTTTTGTTATTTGCTTCAAGAGTTTAATGAACGTCGTGAATAATTTAGTTTTTAACTTCATTTTGTTCTTATAGACTTTTTAAGGGTTAGTTTTTGTAGATTGTGGTGGTGTGGTTCTCATGCTTGTTATATTCGTATGAATGAGTAAGCACGTTAAATTTTTGAATGTAAAACAGTATTTCCCCTTATTTGAAGTTGATGTTGGAAATATATGTATAAAAACTGGGGGAGCCAAACCTATGATCCTATAAAACACACACCACGATCACGAAGCCAACTGTTGCTCAGGCCGCACGAAATTAACCAGACACGCAATGTGCAAGTAGAGTTATCAATGAGAGAATGACTCAAACCCCAGACCCCTAACTCCAACACACCCTAGAGTGTTCGTTCACACTGTGTGGACGGGTGTTAAAATTATTAGGTTCAACTGTTCCACAACAACACAGCCGAAAGAAGAAAAAATCATAATATTTCTTAATTGTTCCTTTCCGATTTTCTATATCCTATATTATAATTCTATGTAGTATATGTATAAAAATATTAATTGCTTGCAAAATTGCAATATAGTGTACTAATATTTTTTTATTTGTTTCAGGTATGTACCATTATCTTCTATAATTCTACATTATTTTTGAACATCAAATAACATATGTAAGTTTTTATCATACTCTATATTAATATTTTGTATGAAGATTGATGACCTTGAAGACAATCTAATACCATCTAACACCCTATCACCCTAATACCATCCCTAAATACATCTGACTACATCTAAACACGTTGAATAATACCTGACAGATATTGTCAGACTGCCAGGCATATGTTCCATCATCCCTTTTCCTTCGGACGAGGGGAAACTAAATACTAAACTCACTAAGCCTAAACACCAAACACAAGAACACAATGGAACTCATAAAAGGAGACAAAGAGAGAATACACGTGAACAAATAGCAAATGGGAGAAGAGAGACTATATAGTGATAGTGGTAGATTTGGGGTGACATCGTGACATTTGACCGTGAAAGAGATCAAGAGATGTCCCCAACTAGCAAGTAATATTGAAACGCCTCTTTAACCTATACCATACTCTAAACTCTAAACCCTACCCTATCTTCTAATAGTGTTCATAAACTCTTTGTTCTGTATTTACAATGCAACGAATTTTCATTTGTGTTATATCCATTTTTTTGTTGGTAAAGAGCAGTACTAATTTCTTTCATGTCCATTGTAACATGGCATGTACTACGCATTTCATTTTGCTTATGAACTTAGTATGACTATGACTATGGATTATTCCACGACTCTATGTTAGATATGTATCCTCGGACAAAACATCCCTGCCATATGAATAATTACTGATGCAAGGTGTGTTATGCTCATTACTTACTAGTTTATTATCCAAATGGGAACTTTTTTCGTTTTCAAATAATTCAGAGGGTTGTAAACCAACATTTTTATAACAGCAGTTTATAATAATAGTGTGAGTTCAAGCAAAAGGCCAATATTTGAAAAATGTTGCTGCATGATATTTATATGGATACATCACTCTTTTCAAACGCCTCGCCTCATCGAATAAGCTATATAAGCATATTTTTATTAGGAATGTATTTGAGCTTTTGAACCACATCTACCTATATTGATGCAGCATAAGATTCCTAACTCGGTAGAATACAAGTATGCAACTGCGTCTTAAATAATGATCCTCATTTTAGTAATCACCCAGCAATTATATTTATATAGGTTGTATCTATTTAGTTTGCATTTTTGATTTGATTTAATTACATTCAATTTCCTTCAATTTTCTTCAATTGCAACGTGGGTAGATATTTATTTCTCCCCCTTGTCCCTCAGTCAACATCGATTGCCCGGCAGTAAACTGAGCAATCGTCGACGTCGTTAATATGCAGTCGAGTCAATTTCTCAATTATCCTAATGTGTCTAACGTCGAGGTCTAGCAGTCATTCGGTAACTGATATCTTTACTATCCAGTAAAGCAAATGAAGAGTGACGAAAAGTACTAAAACTAATAAATTTTTTATCTTATCTTAAGTTGTGCTTGCCATGACGTGAAAGGTTATGTTTAAAAGCATGTTTTCTTTATTTATGCCCCGCCCACTTGAACACAGTGTACACAAGTGCATAATAATAACTTGACATGTAACTTCACTTAAGTTTAGTTTACTTGACCTCTGCTTCTGCAAATTATACTTGAATCAATTTTTCGCACTTAATTTACACGTCGGCACAATTGAAGCTAATTGTCAGTGCTAACTGCTATAGTAACTGTAGTTGCGATGCTCACTCATACAATAATAATAAAAAAATGAATAGTCGAATAGTGTTTATGGTGAGAAATGCAAAAAGAGAAATAAAGTGAGAAATTAATTTGCTGTGCATGAAAGACTTGCCAGCAGTTGCGAGTAATTGCATTTTTAATAAGGCTGGTAATTATGCTAAGGACGATGCGTTTACTTTATGCAAATACGACTAGTTCTCGTACAGTCTCTAGCGCAAAGCAAATGTGAAATTAAGCAATCCAGTTTCACTGTGTCTAATTTTCTCTTCATAAAAATAAAAAAATAAACTTTTTATTTTTTTTTAAATTTGCAATGTGCATTTTATGCATAGCGTTCGACCAGCAGGCCAGCAGCGACGTTGACATCAGCCAACGTTAGGCGCAACTCTCCAACTTTGCCTCTCGTATGCCTCGTAGTATACATTAGGCTAGTTATTTAGTCGAGTAGCTGGACATTTAGTAACAAACCGTATACTCACTAAGCTACTCGACTAAAATTACTAGCCTAATGTGGACAAGGCATAAGAGAGGCAGAGTTGGAGAGTTGCGGCTTAATCGTTATAACGTTATAAGTTAAGTTTAACTGCATCTCCTCTTCACATGTTTGCATCCCGTCTGTGCACGCTCTTAACATGCACGCGTTTATGTGTGCAGTGTGCATCGTCCGTGCATGAATGCCGCTGGATTGCAGTTGCAGTTGCAGTCGCTGGGCCTAACAAAACAACGGTTCTGATTGGACGCGTTGGCGATTGCCGAGCAGATGTGTTTGATGTTGGCCTGTTGGCTTCCATTCAATATGCAACTCAGGCCTATACCCGCAGTCAGACTGATCAGAAAATTCCGGATCTTCCCTTGAAGCGGTGAAGAAGAAGATAACAATATCTCTTTGATAATATTTCTAACTCAATAAGAATTGTTTGAAATTTTTGTAATTTTTAATAAATTTTTCACATAACTCCCATTTGAAGTACATGTAACATACATGTAACATAGATGTATCATTTAGGTAACATACCCTTAAAACACAATTAAACCATTTTTGTTGCATTCATTATTCTGATTTCATAGAGAAAATTAATTTGGATTTTTTGATTCAAAATCTAAATGTGCAGAGGAAGAGTAGCAGATGTTGGATTTTTATAGACTCAAATTGCGTTTACGCTTTACTGGTTTTATCCATCTTTGATAAAACTGAAAATGTATTATGCACATGTGCACTTGGCATCGAAAAAGTGTTTGCGCGCCTTTAGTAACACGATCACACGATGAAAAGCAATACCAGCACAATCTGCTTGATTTCTGGTTGAAATGTGATGCCTGTGGGGAGTCGCTTGTTTAATTGGGAAATATTTGCGCACGATCGAAAAATTGAAGTCATTGAAGTCACATCTGCTGACTAAACACTAATCAAATAAAAAGCATGGTCAACACTGCGTTGAGTTGACAAAAACCTGACTCATACACACTTTAATGCAGACCTCCCAGACTCCCAGTAATTTCACATTTGTAACATTTTTAGTTTTTTTAAGATTAAAAATTCATGTTGTTTCTGTTTGCATTGGTTCTGGTGTTAAAAGCATTGTGGTTTTTTTAAATGTTTTGTTTGGCTCAAAAGGTTGAAGGAATGAAAGGAATGCATGGTTGAATTGCTTCGTCGTTGGCGTGAATAACAAATCGAATATGAAATGTGTAAATTGTAAATGTATACAAAATAAAATGTTAACTTATGCATTTCATAATTCATTGACACGTTGCGGTGGAAGCGGCGAAGCGGCCAAACACGAAAATCAACGTGCTCCGCATACATTATTGCTTTGCAGCTTTGGTAATTAATATTCATTGCAAACACCTTATTTTATACTTGATTGACTTGTCTTGCACACTAGTCTACAGGGTACTGCATAATACAACGCAATAATAACAAAACATATTATATTACTTCGTGTTGTTACCTTATTATGGGCTTATTATATGAACGTATGTTAGAACTTTCTATCAAAATAATTCAATATTTTAAAATTTTCGTCTTTTATATTTGTATCTTGATCTAATTTTATACTTAATACAGGGCATTGCATAATATATCATGACATATATTTTTTTAAAGAACATAATAAAATTATAACAACATCGTTTATTTTAAAAATATAATATTACTTCGACTTGTTGCCTTACGATAGGTTTGGCATATATTTTAGATTAATAGAAGTCTCATTAATCGCTTAGTGATTAATAGAAGTCTCATTAATCACTTAGTGATTAATGAGACTTGTCATTAATCACTAAGTGATTAATGGAAGTCTCGTGTATACAACGCCCTCATATTATCATCAAAGCAGTATGATAATAGCATCAGTACTATGCATGCGTGGATAAAAATTATTATATTACTTCGTGTTGTTACCTTATTATACCTTATAATGGGCTTATTATATGAACGTATGTTAGAACTTTCTATCAAAATAATTCAATATTTTAACATTTTCGTCTTTTATATTTATATCTTGATCTAATTTTATACTTAATACAGGGCATTGCATAATATAACATGACATATATTTTTTTAAAGAAAATAATAAAATTATAACATCATCGTTTATTTAAAAAATAGAATTTTACACATGTTTTGAGGGTATTACATAATACAACAAAATGATAACAAAAAATATAATATTACTTCGATTTGTTGCCTTACTATAGGTTTGGACTATATGAACCTATTGTAGACATTTCAGAATCAAAATAATTCAATATGTTTACATTTTAGTATTTTTTTTAGGAAAATACAATTTCTTGGTAACTATGGTAACAAACAATCGTTACCATAGTTTCAATTGTTGGTTGCCATAGTTACAAAGAAATTGTACGTGAAATTGTGCAAGAAAATGTATGGTGTAAGACGGCCCTAAGACGGCTTTTACATATGTTTTGAATACCCATGCATTTATATGTTTTATTGCTATTTGTGTCCTGATCGATTTATCATCCTGCTTGATATGAATTGTAGATAAAGCATTGATGAAGTTTATTGATGGATAAACATGTTTGCACGTCGCGAGGAAAAGAATCTCGAAACGTTTACATATTTAATGATCGACACGGACAGCAATATTTATGTAAATATGCAATGTATGTAAATGAACACAGGAGACACGTGACACAGTAAAGTAACGCGTTCCTTCTTGCGTTTTATGTTGAAGAGTGGCGACCTGGCGACTGAAGCATCGAAGTCAAAGCAGTCAAAGCACCGAACGACAAATGTACCGTTTGGTTTAATATCGATATATATCGACACGTCGCAAAACGGTTCAGCGCGAGGCGCGACGATTTTCATATCTTCCGTGGATGTGGTTCTAACTGTAGTTCTTTTTTGTGAGGACAAGCCAAGCCATTGGTATGAGTATGACGTGTGAGTACGTTAATTTCTACTGGTAATTCCACAATTGGCTGGTCGTGGGCTTGACAGCAAAACCACCAGCAGCTCATAAAAGAAGTTTTGATTATATATTTTATTAGGTCAGCGATTCCAACCCAACTAAACTTTGGAGAGTTCACTCAATTTGCAATAATTTTGTGTTTTGAGGTTTTTTACAAACTTTATACAAACTTTTGCGTTTTCACTAATAACATGCTACCAAGTTAGGCTGAGTTGGGGGTTCGGGCAGAGCGCCTAAATGTTTCATTTGAGGTGGTTGTCTAGACTTGAATACCCGATTACCTGCTGGGATCAATGAAGATTATCGCTTTCATTTATTTGGTTATGAAAATGCATAAAAAAAACGTTTAATCAAAAATGGTACATTATTCGCGGCAGATCTTGAGATGTTCTATACAATGCCCTTTAAATAATTAAAATCAGTCAAATACTTTGGATTTGAACACAAACGGATTTTATGAAGGATTTACATGTCTGGACTACCACCTTAAGGATGAACTGTTGTTGGAAGTTGTTGATTAATTATAAACGCTGATTTTGATTGGACATGATGTTACCTACAGGGTGTCCCAATAATCACGTAATTCCTCTCGAGGTTTTATAGATGGCCTTGAAAGAAGTACATTTAGCAAAAAAAAGTTGGTAAATTCTTCATGGCCGAGTTACAGGGTGATAAAGATTCTTTGTAAACTTTGTTTCTAATTATTCTTTTGTTTTAATGTAGGGTTTAATTTAAAGATTATTTAATTTGTTACCTATTCCAATTGAAATCTTTGATCCACTGGCAATATCAAGGGAGAAATTGCATTTTAAAATAACAAGTCCTAAGTTTAAAACTATATATTTGAAAACTTGTTGTTTTAAAATTCAATTCCTCCAAAGATTTTGCCAATGGTTAAAAAAATTCAATTGGAATGAGTAACAAATTAAATAATCCTCAACAACAAAACTTTATCACACTGTATCTCGACCATGAAGAACAATTTACCTACTCGTTTTCGTTCCATGAACTTCTTTTAATACTATCTATAAAACCTCCAAATGAATTACGCGATTAATGGTACACCCTGTATAGTAAAGTGCTCAGCGTCATTTGTACTATTTTTTGCAATTCATTGTTGTGTTCGGTGGTTATGTTGTTCTGTTATGCGAGTTGTTGATTGCTTGCGTTTGTTCTTGACGCTTGACATTGGTAACTGTCCATTCCATGCCACTCCATTCGTAATATGTTTTCATGTTTTTTTTGCGCACAGTGTTTCGCAATCGGCATTCAACAACGTAATTTAAAATATACGCTCATGATTTGTAGTTGTAGGTGTAATCCACCTTCGTGCCATCGAATACAACACAACTATTATAAATTAACTGTCATCTAAATAAAAATAAAATAAAGGTTTTTTTTCTACGACTACCTCTAAAACTGGTCATTATGACATCGCATACAATGCGTAAAGTTCCAGTTTAATGATGGAGTATCTTAATGAATTCAATAAGCAACTAGTTTCGTAATGAGATTGCAGAAGAAGT
>JARJDQ010004301.1:0-15725 GCA_030264215.1 Geostiba sp. GC000077 | reverse complement strand
GTTGCTGCATATGGGATTGCATGTGCAACTAACTGTAGGCAATTCATTCTGCAAATTCATTAAGATACTCCATCATTAAACTGAAACTTTACGCATTGTATGCGATGTCATAATGACTAGTTTTAGAGGTCGTCGTAGAAAATGTTGTTATTATGCATATATGTAACCTAAATATTCTAAATTTGAGGACCTGGTCACGTCAAAGAAAGACTTTATGAGCATTTTGTTATTAAGACTATCGTTTTTTTTAACCGAAACTACAAAGTTGCCTGGGCGTTTTCCCGCCAATTTTAGTCCACCCTGTATAAACAGCACTTGTGGTTACCGTTGATAAATGGACATTGGCATGGCATGGCAAATTATTGAGCATCTCATTAAATAAACCCGTTTGCTACTCACTAGCCCAAGCACAGTGACAATTCCACTTTTTGTATAAAAAATACGCTCCTCATTTTTTTGGTGTGTAAAGGTATTCATTATGAAATAATAACTCAATAACTCAATTTGTTAAATAAATATATTGACGGCTGCGCAGTTTCAATTTGTTTTCAGTTTTCTCCCCTTTTGCCCCGTCGCCATCACCGTCGCGCCGCACCATCAAGAGTCGTCGGTGAAAATTTTAATTTCAAAATGCGTCGAGTGAATAAATACCGTCGTAATTGCGCGCTCGAAATAAATTATATCAGCGTTTAAAGCGTGCGCAGCCACACCTTGCGATGTCGACTAAATTATAAACGCGCGCTCACACACGGCCACACCGTCACACCATCGCACATAAATGACTTGTCGAGAATGAGGATTAACGTGAGCTTGGTGGGTACTGGAGGATGGACAAAAAAAGTGAAAATCCTTCTGGGACTGCAGCGCCGCTGTCTAATTAAGTTAAAAACGTGCAGAGTATCCGTAAATCTTCCGGGTGGCATGCGCGGACTGAGGTATTAGCGACTCTCTCGAGAGAGGGATTCTAATAAAGTCGCGTTCCATGTCAAATTAATCACGACGAAAATTGCCGAAAAAGTGCCCTCTGCGCTCCCTCGTGAGTTAACACGGCTTCTAATTTACAAATGCGATATTGAATTAAATTATTAAAATGTTTAACATGCCTCCTGGTCGTATATTCTTATATGGCTTCAATTATCTTCTTCAGTACTTTCTTCGCATGCGTATACCTACATTTCTTTCTTATTTATGCTGTGTGGAGCTGGTTTCGGGAAAAGTTGCAGTATTGCCAGGCTTCAAGCGTTTCAGGCTCTGTTCATTTATGCACGCCGGGATTTTTTTTTTTGTGCGCTGAATGCGCACTTCGGCAAGAATGAGCACGAGAACGAGAGCAGCAATAATAATTAGAATGCCGAGCGGCGCCGCCTGCCGGGAGGGAAAAGGCATGGGGGAGGCGAAATGAAAAACGCGGAAAATAGCAGAATTGGAGAGGAGAGAGCGGCGGAGGAAGCCGGCCACCGGAATGGCTGGGCGGCTGCGTAATGGCCGCGGTAACAACCTCACATACTAAACGTATTCACAAAGACGGGATACCGAACAACGGCTAAATAATATGCCGTACTAATTACAGCAGAAAAATGAAAGAGAACGACCGGCGGCGGCAGTGCAGCGCGCAACGGCGGGAGTTAGGGGGGCGGCGGAGGTGGGGGTTGCGCGCATATAATGTGTAACATTTTGCGTTTTGTACATTCAGAGTGCATTTATATACTGAAATGCGGCGCGCCGTAATCTCTCAACATGTACCGGGGCTTTGTTTTAAAAGTTTACATAGGATATCGCCAAAAGTGATATATTACCTCTATACGCATTGATTTGGCGAGAAATAAAATGTTCCTATGTTAAATACAAACCTGCAACTTGCAAAAAAAAAAAAACCTGTATATTAATGTGAACAAAATGCCGGATTTGCACAAGAAAATTACACTATATTTTTAAGTCCCTAAATATGTTTAAATAATCATTTGTAACAAAGTTATAATGTCTCATCATATACCGTCGCTTTGTTTTAAAAGTTTACATAGGATATCGCCAAAAGTGATATATTACCTCTATACGCATTGATTTGGCGAGAAATAAAATGTTCCTATGTTAATTACAAAAACTTGCAAAAAAACGTTCCCTGTATATTAATCTGAACAAAATGCAGTATTTGCTCAAGAAAATTGCGTATTTATTTATCTCTCTAAATTTGGTTAAATAAATCATCATTAACAATTCTTACAAAGTTACAATGTTTCAACATATACCGGGGATTTGTTTTAAACGTATACATAAGGCACCTCCAACAGTGAAATATTACCGCAATACGCATTGATTTGGCGATAAATAAAATGTTCCTATGTTAATTACAAAAACTTGCAAAAAAAAACCCTGTATATTAATGTGAACAAAATGCCGGATCTCTACAAGATAATTACATTACATTATTTAAGTCTATAAATATGGTTAAATAATCATTAACAGTTGTTATAAAGTTACAATGTTTCAACAGATACCGGGGATTTGTTTTAAAAGTATACATAAGGCACCTCCAAAAGTGTCATACGCATTGATTTGGCAAGAAATATGTTAATTACAAAAATTTAAAAAAAAAAACCTTGTATAATAATATGAACAAAATGCCGTATTTCCATAAGAAAATTACATTTTTATTTAATTCTCATATGGATTAAATGAATCATTAACAGTTGCTACATTGTGATGCATTGTGTCTGATGACATTTGCTTTGTTTGTCCGACGTCCGATGATTTTAATTAAAAGCCAGGCGAGCAAATGAATGATAGACTTCTTGAATGATAGAAATGACGTGGCGGTGGCAAAGACGGACGACGGTGGACGGTCAGGACGTCTTAAGTGGCAGGTTTCGATACGAAATTGGTCTGCGAAGTCTGCGGTATTGCGGTGAATATTACAAACCTCCTCCTGCCAGGTGAAAAATAATAGGAAACTACAAACAACATTAATCATTTATCGCATGGATTCCAACACATGTGCCACAATATTCTTTTCGACATTCTTAGAAATGCATTTTCACTTTTCAATACTTAATAAGTCAATTCGAAGAATGCTTTGAAATTAAAAAAAAAATCGTTAAGATCTGTATTTATAAAATTATCCTAATTGGATTACCATCGGTGTAGTATTCCATGTTTGCTTGCATATACAGTACTTATCATTTATCCTCGAACATGGAGGAACAGAAAAAAAAACTCAAACAACTGAAACCTCAAACTACTGGGGCAATTTGAATTTTCTCTTCGGATTCTTGTTGCTACATATAATCCGCCTCGTAAACCCCGCCTCCCGTTTTCTCCCGAAATATGCCCCCGAGGGAAATGCGGATGACGGCAAAATTCGTCAAAAAGTATGTTCTATCATGGTGGAAATTTTCAACCCTATAGCTTTTCGGGTTTCCGAAATATCTCAATTTCAAACAGGGGTTGAAATGGTAGGGGTTGAAGGGGTAGGGTTGAAAATTTCGACAATGATAGAGCATACTTTTTGACAGGTTTTGTCGTGAACTGCATTTCCCTCGGGAGCATCATTCGGGAGAAAACGAGAATAAACGGCGCCCTCTTACGGCCGTGCAAAAAAGTTTACCAGGCGGATTATTTTTAGCAACAAGAATCCGAAGAGAAATTCAAATCGCCCCAGTGGTCACAGGGCAAAATCACCGTATCTGTTTTTTCTTTAGGTTTTATTTTTCTGCCCCGCGAACGGACTTGTTTCATTTACTTGGACCCATAGACCTGCAGTTTCTTATCGGCAATGTATTGGCCTATGTTTGGGGATAAAAAAAAGCACTGTATATGAGTAACAATAGAGACTGTAGATTGTAGAAGAACAGGCGTTCGAACAAGTCGTCAATAAATCATTGGCTCATTACTTAATTCGATACTCTCGCGAATGTGTAATTTCCGAAACGAAACGGCGCGGCGGCATTGATCAAAGCGCACGTCGCGTAGTATACGGATTTGATAAGGCGTCAATTACAGGCGCAACACGACGCGAACGCGTTGTTGGCCAACACATGTAGTACATTTCGTACGATTCATCATTTGCGCTCAATCAAACTCCGATCGCGGCTTGTCTAGTGATCCCCATCGAGCCATCGATAATTTCGGAGTTTTCGATGAAACGATGATATTATGATTTATTTGACACATGGACTTTTTTGTTCAATTAAATTTCTTCAGTACTTCAACGTTCTTCATCAATCCAAGTATCCATCCAAGTGTTATGGTCCCCTTCCACGATCCGCTTGCCGACGGAAGTCCAATCAAAATTCATGCCGGCTTCCTTTGATGTTCAGCGCAGACGCTCGAAGCCAACATAATTATCGTTCCGTCGACAAGCGGACCGTGGAAGGCAAGCTTTAGAATTCCGTGAAGATGTCGCTTACAAGACGCAAGACACAAGAAAATGACTATTTATGTGATGGTATGTCAGGCAGTGGATATATGCGTGGATATATGCGGATATATGTGGATATATGCGTAAACATTGTGTAAACGCGAAAGCAAACTGATAATTATCTGATTAGTATATTGTGTCTGTGTGCGTGCGAGGCGAGGCGTGCGCGTTGCGCGTGTGTGAGCATATCAAAAGCGCCGACAGCGAGGAATTAATTCGCCTGGTAAATACCGGCATTGTGTATTAGTTTATAGCTCTGAAAGGCATGGATATGCTTTTCCGATACACGCTGTATATGCAGGTTTCCAGTGAAACAACAATGAAATATTTGATGCATTTGATGCACTTTTTTCAACTTGAAGATTTGCAGTAAATTATTTAAAATAAGAAAACAGGATGTATAAAGTCACCGTCGTGAAAATAGCAACACATTTTTGTGGTTTTGTATTTGTATAGCCACGTAACTTATTATGCAAAGTGACCACACATAGGGCGCCAGATGTTGAATATTTTCTTCAAGAAATAATTTGTCGTTCGACAGAAAAATCTTGATGAAATCTTGAATATTGAGAATCTCGTGAAACCCCAGATGTAGGGTAGGATCTTAAAAGCTTTCATTATTCATCTTGTGTTTGTCATTCATGGTTAAAGTCTCAATATTATTAATCGAGTTACTGGGTTTTTATAATCGCCCAATGAAATAAGTATAGGACATATATTAGTTAAGATATTTGTTACCGGTTAAAATTTTTGTCATCCATAAAGTTAAAGCAAAGAATTTTTAATTACGATTATTTAAGACGGAAATATATATATTTTTTGTGACATTTCCGAAGCCCATTAAGCGATTATTTATAGACTAATTTATTTGTTTTAGTTGATGTTTTTTTCTTTAGCCTTTTTTTTTTAATGCTTACATCGTAAGTTTAGTGCGCTGCGCATAATTCATATTTCAATTTCTATTATCTCGCCCCTGCGGCGATCGGGGTGAAGAAAAAGTGCAATAAAATAACATTAACGTCCCCCCATAATCCCCCATTATCGCATCCAGATAAAACGCGACAATCGCGGCTTGCGGCAGTGCGATTCGTATTTACTATTCAGGCTTACGTGGCGCTGCGTTTCCACACGCTGCATGGTTTATTTTCAAATGCGATCTTTCCACAACTCTTTGCGCCTTTATTTTCAACATAATGCACGGCTGGCGACGACGACGCTCGCGACACGACACGACATTAGATTTAAGACCTTTTTGCATTGGCATACGTTTTATGTCCTGCCAGCACGCCGCGACACTAACGCCACTGAACGTGACTGCAACGCCACTATTGAAGAGGACGGCACTAGGAATATATCACGTGATCACATCGTCTTGCACATTCTAATGCGCTTTCGGTGTGAGTGAGAAAAACAGTGAAAATTGCAAAAAATCTACGACCACTTTAAATAGCACTTTATACACTCTATGTCCCATTAGAAAATGTCACTTTATGACCGATTGACATTTGATATAGATTTGACCCTCATTTGTCACTTTCTGGGGTGTTGGAAACTTTCTGCACACTTTACCGAGTATCCATGACAACATTACGATATTTTGACAGTCGAACAGTTAACAACTCACAAGATGGGCAAAACAAGAGCAAAAGACAAAGAATGTAATGATTTGTTACATTTAAATTATAGTTGCAATTAATCTGTATTAAAACTGCAGTTTGCCTGAATAGACTTCTACAAAATTCGGTGAAACGGAAAAGAAGCCGAGCATGATATAGAATCATAGCACAACAGCCAAATCATCGTACTGCTGCAAGCAAATTCCCTAGATTGCCTTCTGCTTGCTGTACAACTGCTGAAGCTTGGGGAACTGCATCAGTACAGCAATACATATCACATATCACACAAAGAGTGGCTGCAGTTACATCTTACTAACACCACAAGAAGATGGATCACATAGTGAATAGAAAATGTGTTGCAAGCGGAGCAACTCAGGACATAAAGAACATTTTTAGGTGGTCGTTGAAAAAGCATTGTGTATAGCTAGTGTAGAAAGCGCCTTTGCGCTCGTACAAACAACGTTTGGAGTAAAAAAATGATATGATCAAATTTTGGAAAACTAACAACTGCCGAGATATTAACAAAAATATGCCGATAATAAGAATTGAAAGTTTGCAACTTTTTCATAGGTTACCTTGCTTCGGAATTATCATGTAGTGACATCTGACACAATTTCATCTTGGAATCATTTGCATAACAAATTTCTCATACTCAGCTCTACAGTCTTCTACACAATGTAACAGTAATGTTTCTGTTATTTCTTTTAAATTTTGAATGGTAAAAAGATCACAAAAACATAATTTAAATGCGCGCGCATGTTCTGCAAATGAAAAACCGTCCAGGCATTAATCTTGACGTGATGCATCCCTGCATAAATCCCAACTTCCAAACACTTTGTATAATCAAGCATGAACAAATAGTTTCTGACACGTCGTGTAGTAGTAGTAGTACGTGTTTCGGTAAGCTGTTTGCGCAGCCTGAGCACGTCGGCAATTGAAACTTTCAACTGTTTCAAACCGCGCCTCTGCAACTGTATGCGATTCAATTCGAATATTGCAACGAGAAGTTTTTCATAATAATTAACACCACCGTGTCCGCATCATTATAGTAGATTTACTAATACGAAAATGTAACTTTTTAAACAAACTCTCATGTACACTTGGAAAGTTCTGTGTTCTGTGTTTGGAAGTCAAGTCCTTTTTATGTTCTTTTCTCGTTTGTGACTTCCAAGGGTTCCAAGTTTGTCGTTGTCATTTCGTTCTTTTGTATTCCACCTCCAGTACTTCCACATCGCAGGCGTTCTTTGCTACTACCGCTTATTTTATAAAGATGCATTGTGTAATTGCTAATTCGTTGAGGTGTGATGCGAAAAAGCTCATTAATATTCTCCAGGATTTCTGAAGGTGGATAAGCAATAAATAAAGTAAATCAGCTGCCCAACATGTGATGATGGGAATGCGTTGGAACTGTTGGAAGCTTGGGTGTTGTTTGCGGAGCAGACTGTATGTAGACTTGGCAAAGTTCGCGAAGTTAGAAAGATATACAAGATCCCTTTATGCCGTACAAGCCCAAACGGTTGCATTTGCATACAATGCGAAGGTAAATATTCGCACTCGACGCGACTACCAAGCCGGCCGAAGATGTTGGCTGCTGCAGAAGGCAGTGGAGAGATATTTAAAAATAAATTTCCGAGAAGACAACACTTGATATTTATTTCTTATTTGCGCGCGAAACTTGTCTATTTTTCCCCATCGGAATTTTTTCTTGGCGTTAACTGTAGGGTTTCACCATGTAAATAATATTGGTATTGAGTCTAAGCGGGCGTTTAGGCTAGTTGGTAATTTGTGAAGTTGGAGGATTATTGAAGATTTATGACCCTCAGGACAATAAAATGCCCAGTGCGGTCGCTCGCATTCTATTGTTATACAAAAGCGTCGCTAATCATCCAGCTTCAAGTGTATCTTGGGCCTTAGCGCCTGAATAGCAATGAGGATGGAGGATTAGCGCCCCTATAGTAACAATAGAATGCGAGCGAGCGCACTCGGTATTCTATTGTTATGCGGGTCATAAATCTTCAATAATCCTCCAACTTCACAAATTTCCAGGAAGCGTAAGGGCCAGAATAGCCATGAAGCTGGAGGATTAGCGACTCTTTCATAACAATAGAATGCGAGCGAGCGCACTGGGCATTCTATTATTTTGCGGGTCATATATCTTCAATAATCCTCTAACTTCACAAATTTCCAGGAAGCATAAGGGCCAGAATAGCCATTAAGCTGGAGGATTAGCGACTCTTTCATAACAATAGAATGCGAACGAATGCACTGGGCATTCTATTGTTTTTCGTGTCATAAATCTTCAATAATCCTCCAACTTCACAAATTTCCACCAAGCGTAATGGCCCACTAAACGCCTGCTTAGGGCCAGAATAGCCATGAAGCTGGAGGATTAGCGACCCTTTCATAACAATAGAATGCGATCGAGCGCACTGGACATTCTATTGTTATGCGGGTCATAAATCTTCAATAATCCTCCAACTTCACAAATTTCCAACTAGCCTAACTAAACGCCCACAAATTCTTGATCTGGTCTTGGAAAAAAAATCAAGAAATATCTTTTATTGTTGTATTGTATATTCTTGGTCTTGAAGTAAAAAATCTTGAAAAATCTTGATCTTTAAAATCAATCTTTCGATATTGATCTTGCAAAATCTTGGCATAACAGATTTCGATCTTAAAATTTTTCTGCAAGAAATAATTTGTAATTTGTCTCGAAAATCTTGAAAAAAATCTTGAATTTCGAGATTTTGGGGTTTAGTTGTGAATGTTTAGTTTGCTTCGATCGACATGGATGTTTTTATCATTACGTCGGTGCATTTCAGCGAAAGAACCTAACAACCCTCGCTGCCCGTGCGCCCGTGATGATGATGGTGGCGGTGGTGGCGGTTGGCGGCGGCGCGATTAATTCGAGCGTAACGGAAAGCGGCAAATTGGCCATCCGAGGCGTAGAAATCGTTTACTGGTTCGATTCAATCAGCGAAGTTGCGGTAATTTTATTTCCGCTAAGCTTCTATTTCTCGTGCGCTTTCGCACACCCCCGATGCGCCCCCGCCCAGCACACCAGCGCACCCGTACCCGCCCACCAACCACCGCCGCCAGCCGCCCGAGTTCAACCACCAGCGGGGCGCGCGTTCTCTCTCTTTCTCTCTTTCTCTTTTCCTTTCGATTTGGCGCGCACGCGTACTATCTTCCATTCGATTCGATTCGATTCGATTCGAATTCAATTCCCCAATGTGCGCACAAGACAATCCAAAACGTTTACTTTGCACAGCAGCATGGTGTGATAATGATAATTATGTTTCGTCAGGTGTAAATCTCGCGTGCACGCTCTTTCACATTTTCATTGCTTCTGTGCGAGCAGGTTCAAAGGAAACCGCCACGTCGGCCGTGTCTTGTTCGGTGACAGGCTTAATATGTATTCATTTGGCTTTTATGACAAGCCACTGATTAAGCAATGCTTACTAAGTAGGTGGTAATTGTTGCTCGTTGCTCTTATTATCGCTTGACGCCCAAACACGCAACAAAGCATAACAAAACTTTCAAGTCTTCCAAACTGCTAAAGAACTTCAAATCCAATCCAATTAACGTAGAATTTACATTTTAATTTGTCTAGTTTACAACTGGAACTATCTGGGTGTTCCTGCTTTTTGTAGAACTGCCCCTGCCCCCTACATCTATTTTTATGTTCTTTTTTTATCGAGAAAGCCAACTTTTTATGGTATATGCATTTTGAATGAATTTCTTCTTTTTTCTTTTGTATTGTAAACTGTATATTTTTGGGTGTCCAACTCAAGGAACTCAAGGGGAAGGAATGCTGACACTGGCACCATTGTTATATTTACACAAGGATGGCAGCTAATGGCCGCGCGGCGGGTGGTTTGTTAGTGTTTAATGACTTTTAGAAACTTTAGACGTGTCCATTTCTTGGTGGATTTTTAACGCTTTTTTCTTCCGAAAAAATGCTTATGCTTTGCGTTTTGATTACAGTTGCAGTTTGAATGGCCGGCCAACCAAATGCAAATATTGATTTTATTTTTAGTAAAGTTGGCATATTTCATGGTCTTGTTGAGTGTAGACCTAAACCTGTAGTAAGAGTATTCTATGTAGAAATATTTTGAAACGTAATGTTTGGCAATTGGATTAAATTTCATGCCATGTCATTTTTATCAATGGTCCCACTTCAAATATTAAATATTGCTATTATAGTAAAAATTCTACCTTTTGCTTCTACCTGACATCAACAAACAAGAAACAACAAATAGGAAAAATATTTCTAAAGTTTGTGTATTTGCATACATTATCAATGATTCGCTCTGGCTGTAAAAGTTTTACGATTCTGTTGTTATGTTTGTGCTGCTTCACCTATTTTTCTACACAATCTACACTAAATTTCAAGGTTTCAAAAAGACGTCAATTGAAAATAAAAGATTGACTGGTGTTGGTACTGCCAACACAAGAGAGATGATTTAATTTGTGCGGTTGCGATGCATGTGTGTGATATATCCCAAAGACATAGCCCATCTTGGAGATGAAACTCGAGATTTAAGTTTAGGTTTTGCTTGAAATATGAGAAAAACAAAAAAAATCTTCCAAAAGCCAAGGGCCAAGTAGGGAGTCCATTTTGGTATTGTTAGTTTTGATGATTGGCAGTTGGGTGTTCATGGTCTGTGGTGTTGGTGGCTGGTGGTGTGTTGGTTTTTGGGTCGTCAGCGTCATGAGTTCTCGGAAGGCTATCCATGAACCACAGGCACCAACGGCGAAGGCACCCATGCTTTGCATTCAACCTTGACTTCTCACTACGGGATTACCACTATGAATAAGAGTATACGAATTCGTGAAAACTCGAAACTAAAACCGTTTTAAACGAAAAGCAATGAATTTTACATTACTCTCCGAGTCCGACTCTGGGTCTGGGTCTGGATCTGGGCAGTATACCTCATACCTCATGTTGGTTTATGGCTATCACATGGATATTCTCCAACGAAAGCTCAAGCTCAAAGTCAAACAATCGCATCTTTAATAAATGCATATTAGCACAGTCAAATTAGCATTTTTGGGGTACTTTTAATTTTTTCAATTCTTTAGATTTTTTGGGGTGCTGAAACCGAATCCGTGGTTTGCTAACAACATTTCGTGATGCTTCATTGAAAAAAATGCACAGAAAAGCATAACTTTTTTTTCGGTTTTTTGCTTATAACTCTAAGAGATACCGTGCCAGAAAACGATAGAATCATAAAAATGTTACAATAAATCATTTTAAAATAATAGATTTTCAGGCGTTTGAAACATGCCGAATTGCCGACAAGCAGTTGACGATTTGACAGGCAGATTGTAAAAAAAATTTGAACTTGGATGTTTTTCACGAAGGGTTCATAATTTTAGAGTTATAAGCAATAAACAGAAAAAATTTTGTTTTGCATTTCTTTGCATTTTTCAATGTTTCAATGCGGATTCGGATTCAACACCCTCAAAAATAAGGAATTGAAGAAGGTAAAACTGCCCCATAACTTTCTTCCGAAACGCTATTTTGAACATAATTTGACTAGGTATATGCTACTAACGTAAATGCTCATATTAGGAAGAAATTAAATATTGATTCAAGATGGATGACGGACTTGTGAATATTCTCAAATACCCCTCGTGATGGGGAATAATAAATATACCTATCGGCGTGGGTGTTCTTCGGATGGCAGTAGAGTGACGCAGATGGCACATTAGTGTCCATAAAAACTTCAACTTTTACCAACGATTTTAGCATTTTGGCTTTGGCTTTTATTCCTCTCCAGTCTCCATACCCCACGGAGATATCTTCAGATGCAGATAACTGATAGGAATGCGATTTAACAACCTCCGCTTCGTTCTGAAGTGTTTGCATTTTAAATTTAGCAGATCTCAGTGACTCGAGTGTTTTGACTAAAAGTCTTGTATATAAGAAGAATGATATATAAGTGTTCCAAAAACTAATTTGCCCAATTTCTGTTACAGGTAAGCCACTCGCAACGTCACTTTGAAGGTTGAAATATTTATGGGTCAACACCAGGAGGCGCAACGCCGTATCAAAGGTTTATTTAAAAATACGCGCGTCTAATGATAATACAACCACACATCATAACTCAGCAGGCAAAGTTTTGGCGCGTTATCAGTTAGAAGCTTGTGTGTGCTGTGGAACTTCCTTTGTTGTGGGAATGCGGATAACACACATGCGTCGCGTCGGTCGCACTGAAAGTTTAAACTAAACAATGCATTAAACAAATAGGTAAATAATATACACGCAATATTATAATTGCGATTAATTGCCGAGGCGCCGCCAGCAGCGGGCCCGGCACGTTGGCGCGACGATAACGAAAATAACTCTTTCCTTCTCTGAGCTGTTATAATAACAATGCGAACGGCAACGCGTATCTTTGTGTTTTTAGTTATTACTTGACGTGCTTTCTTTGCTTCGTAACGTTCGTACTCTTGCGTCTGACTGAGTGCTCGTTCATGAGTTTATGGCCGGGCTTACAATTATAAAAATTAACGACTTTGGAAACACGACGGCCAGCATACCTACCAGTTGGGCTGTTTCGTTAAGACTTAAGAAGCTTTTGGTTTTATTCATTTTTTTTTCTCCACCAAAAATTTAAGATAAAAGCCAAATGAAATTATGATGCACCTGTATACTACAGGGTGGACAAAAATTGGCGGAAAACGATAATCGTAATACCAAAATGCGATAAAGTCTTTGTTTGACCTTATTTTACATTTTTTTCTCGTTGCACAGCAGCTGTTGTAAAAGTCGAACACTTCTTTCTATACGAAGTCAGTATTCTTCTAAATAGCATCTAACTAGAATTATTCTTTTTTTTAAATTTTACTTAAGTTTGAATTAATTCTATTCAAATTCTACAAAGTTACCTGGCGTTTTCCCGCCAATTTTAGGCCACCCTGTATAACCGGTGCAGTCATATATTTCGGTTGCAAATTCGATTAGTCATTTTGATTGTCCTCTTATCAGTATGGGTCGACCGTAACTTATATTTTTATCCTGCTGAAAAACACAGAATTTACAGAAATCATTAAAAATTGCGCTAACTCGAGCGTCGTAGAATGACGGGCTCGATTAACGCGCGTTGCGTGGCCTGAGCTTTTAGTTTTATTTCTTAATTATGCATTTGGTGCGCGTATAATTATGAAATAAAATGCGCGCGATATCCCCGCGAGGGAGCGACGTGACGTGCCATAGGGCACTTACAACGCGCTTACGAATTGGAATTGGGCATGATCCCGTAATACCCGTGGACAGCGCGGCGCTCGTAATTTATGTGTATTTAACGAGAGCTATGTTAAGGCTAGGGAGATTAAGAAATTCATATCACATCTTATCCGGTTTCATTTTTATGAAAATAAAAACAGCATTTTTGGGTTAATTTAAACACGCGCGTTTCACACGCAATGAAGTGGTATTGAATTAATTAGCACTTTATCGCGCCACATTCCATTGCAGAGCAGTGAGTGGCCACGACATAGAAAAAAGTTAATCCCTTTCAATCATCCAAAAGTTGATAATTTCTTTAACACTTTAGATTTCTAGCATTCTCGAAATTCAAGAATTTTTCAAGATTTTCTGTAGAGAACAAGACAAGAAGTGACAAATTATTTCTGGCAGAAAATTTTGAAGATCGAAATTTTTCAAGATTTTTTCAAGATCAAGATTTTTCAAAAATTTTCAAGATTTTTTCAAGATTTTCTGTAGAGATCAAGACAAGAAGTGACAAATTATTTCTTGCAGAAAATTTTGAAGATCGAGATTTTTCAAGATTTTTCAAGATCAAGATTTTTCAAAATTTTTCAAGATATTCCAAGCCAAGAATTAAGTATATTCCTTGATTTTTTTTCAAGACAAGATCAAGAATTAGTAGTAGACTGATGGTGATGACCAATATTGGTTTGGTGAAACTGAAACCCTACCTGCGATTAGTCCTGGCCCTGCCGGGCTCGGTCAAAATGTAAATGTGAATAACAGTGAACCGGAACATATCTATAGCTTGCTGCGCCGAAAAGGATCGGAAGGAGTGGACGAGTGGGCGAGTGTGCGATGTAGAGTGATAATATTCGCGATCGCCCCAGAGGCCCCACAGACCCCAGACGATTCACGCTTGGCCGATACCAATTCAGCGTCGGAATTTATCCTATCAATTTCTGCCCGCTGAACCGGCAAAGAGCTCCCGCCCGCGCGCCCGCGTTCTCTCGCTCGCTCACGCCCGCCACCCCAGCGCCCCCCCGCCTCATTACCGCCACCGGATAGGGTCCGCCATCTTGTTCCGCTCCGTCGTGATTTTACATGTCGTTGTGTATGTTTAATCATGCGCGCCTAATGCGGCCGGCGAAGAGGGAATTTATAATTGGACATTCGCCCGAATCGCCGAATAAAAAGACGTGTGCACGGGAGGCAGGGGGGCGGGAAGCAGGGGGGGTGAAGGAGGAATTTTTAAATTGGTACAGTCGCTTCGTTCTAACAAAGCGCGTAATTTACAATAAGTATCATTTTTTGATTCTCAAAGTCCTGTGGTGTCGGTTTGTGTCCCTTTCTCGGACGTGTTGACCAAAGGGCAACAGAGTGTCCCCGGACCTTGGACACTGCGTATTTGTGCAGGAGTAATGATCCGTTTTGATTTGTACAGTATCGCATCACGCGCTTGGCGTGCCCCGCTTCCTTTTGAGACGCTTTCGACCTCCTCCTCTCTTCGGTCTATTGCATTCCTACCAATTCGACCGCAATGGTTCCCAATGGTCTCCGCGCGCAATCACAGGGTGAGGCCCCTGCTTGGAATTCCTGAACAAATGTTTGGATTTGAACTTTTCAACATTTCAACGGAAATTTCGCCATGCCTCATTGTCATTGCTCATATACTGTTTTTGATCAATGGAACGAGTTTCGGTTGAATATGACTTTGAAAACAGTGCCGGCTTTCAATATTTTGTAATCTCAAATTGTAAAATTTTAACGCTACAATGCACTAGATAAATGTCGACATAGTCTATAATGTATATTTTATAAGAAATATGTTTAATATTAATTAGTCCTACCCTGACTTCATGCATTTTCGCTCACAGACTCGAGCTGTCAAATTTTGGAGATATATTGGAGACATATTTTTGACTGATTCTAAGTTTTAGATGGTCAAAATACTATTGAAATGCTTGCTAGTTGCCTTAAGGAGATAGCCTCCAATAATGAAGATGCGTTTGAGATAGTTGGCTACTTCTGACTCAAGCAACCTAGTCCCTAATGAATTGTAATTGTCTCTGCGAATGCAGTTTGCAAACCTTTCGCCGACTGGTTAGAACCTCAGTGTTGTATGGACAGAGTAGGATAGCATTCTGGACATAATCCAACAAATTTTTAATATACTTTTTGTATCTTCCTATTTTTCTTCATGACGAGAAGTCAAATACTGATTTCAGGCTGAATTTTTTCAGTAATATTGTTAAAATATTAATTAGGATACAAGTTTAGTACTTGTTGAGTCCTAAAACTGCACTTCCAAAAACAAACATCAATCTGGAAACGATTGTTGTTCAAATGGGGCGCTAAAAAAAGCCGTTAGGTTGGCTTTGCGTTGAGAGCTCAGCCGAAATTTAGTATTTTTACTTAAACAAAGCTGAAATAAGCTAGACACGGAAAACATCTCGAATTAACCTCATACCGCATA
>JARJDQ010004298.1:0-10418 GCA_030264215.1 Geostiba sp. GC000077 | reverse complement strand
GAAATCTACAGCCTCATAAGAATTAAACGGAGGCGGACATTGAAAGAGCCTTCTAGATGGTTAACAGGAACATAGAAATGGCCTCCAAAAAAATCCAACCTATAAATTCAAGTTAAGTTGACTACCTTAATTATAATTTTTTCTATTGTTCCTGATAATTGGGTCGAGTTTCGAGTTTAGTCTAGACTCTAGTCTCTAGACGACACCCTTAAAAATCTGAGTATTGCGTTTTGAGCATTGAATGATATGTCGAATAAAAGTGTCACAGAAGGAAGTGAATTATAAAGATTCCGTGGAATGATGATGTCCGAAACTCCGAAGGCGAGCGAGCAGAGAGCAGTGGTTTTTATTGAGGGTATGAGGGTAGCGGGCATTTCCCCCCTTCTCCCGTCTACATGCTGTCACCCTGTGTTTTCCGCGCGCTGGCGCGACACAACTGTTTTTCAGCATCAAACTTTTGACGTATCTATTTTACGACGTTACTTTGCGGCCCCCACCGAGTTTATGGCACTGCGTTGAATAGATTTCTTTCCGCCGGGGATCGTCGCCGGAGATGGTCGCGCCGCCCTGCAGGCCGGCGGGGAAAGAAATTAAGTTTGTATAACCATTCTAACCGGATTGTGGTGCTTCTGCAATTCGGGAAAACAACTTTTCACGAACATACACGGCGCTGTTGTCTTTAAGTTGTAACGGTGTGCAATTAAAGTGCGCCGGGGAGCGCGCAGGCTAACTGGGGGGATGGGGAGGTGCTGGAAAACAACTGCTATTATCAGCCCCTTAACTGCTATTACATGGAATTACTATACGAGCCCCAAATCGTACATGGACACACGCACACTGGCGGTTTGTTATACGGTTGCCATAAGTGCGTCGGTGTATTGTTGGTTGCGTTTAATGCGAATCATTTTCGTTTAAATGCACCGCGAGGACCAGACACCAATTACTCTGTCTGCATCTGCAAAGGACTAAACTAACCTTAAAATAAACAAGATCGTAACATCATTTGAGGTTAGAGGTTATATTCAAAATGTGAATGATCAAAAATGACCAGATCATTTTCTAAATAGTAATATGGTAAGTTGTTTACCTCCCACGATTCTAACCTCAAATATATGCCTCTAAACGAAACCAACTCTCAGCTGTTCAGAGCGCCGTTCATTGGCTGTGTTGATTCCACGTGACTCCATATTTGACTTGTTTTAGGAGTTCAATTTTTTGACACCAGACAACCAGACTGCGTTTGGTTAAGTTTAGATGCGAATAGAATGCTCTATTTTGTGCTTGTGTTAAGTGACGTAGTTTACGAATCGTTTTTTTTTCACTAGTTTTATGCCTTACACTTCCACACGAAGGTAAAGAACACTTACGACAACATGTTGGACGATATACAACGGACTGGACGTCGAGATTTTACCATTGCACACGTTTTTCACAAGGACTACAGTTGGCTTTTGCCAGCCCGCCGCCGCATTAAGAAATTCGACAATATATAACACTTTAATCTTTCAGCCTTTCGCTTCCACTTCATAAATCATAGTTTTATGCGGGTAACAGGTGCCGCCCTCCGGCACCTTCTAATACCAACTTATTAAGCTATTAAAGCACTTATTGCCATGGAAGTCCATTGTTGACGACTTGCTATGCTCCACGACGTGCTGTTGTGCTGTTGAAAATACCAGAGGTAGGAGGATTGGAGCGGAGAACGGAGGAATCGATTACATTGTCCAAGCATGATGTTTGAGACACTTTGTGGTTATGTGTTGCAGTGCAGTGCAACAATTTGAATCACAGTCCCGTTGCCCTCCAACGTTATGTACGTAGAGGATGTGGAGGAGTCGAGGCCGAAAATTTAACCAGGCGACCCCCACCACCACCACCACCACCACCACCCGAACGGTATTAAT
The DNA here is from genome assembly GCA_030264215.1 of Geostiba sp. GC000077. Taxonomy (NCBI): domain Eukaryota; kingdom Metazoa; phylum Arthropoda; class Insecta; order Coleoptera; family Staphylinidae; genus Geostiba; species Geostiba sp. GC000077. The sequence goes on along the minus strand of JARJDQ010004298.1, from coordinate 8,514 downwards.
TAATGGCAAGATAAGCGAGGCGAGCGTAAATAATTTGCGTTTCGGTCTCGCCACCGCCGTCGCCGGCGACTCCGAGGGGGTAGCCGGTCCGCAGGAAACTTACACACGCCGGACTTATGTGTCGCGCACGAATGGACCAACATCTATTATCTCCCCTAATCATTCACGAGCGCACACGTAAACGGAAACGCATAGCGCTCGCTTGGTTTCGTTGGGGGGGTGTGCGTGTGTGTGTGTGTGTGTGTGTGTGTGTGTGTGTGTGTGTGTGCGTGTGTGTGCGGCAAGGGATGCACGTCCAGGGGCGGCCAGGCCGTCCACTCAGCCGGCAATTAAACTTAAAGGCATTATTTTACCTAATTTCATTGCCGCCGCCGCCGCGCTCATATATCTGCGGAAAAGCTCGTTTCATTTTCTGATTTTCACTTTTCGCATTGCACTGCAGTCTGCAGATAGCACTCGGGGACATATTAATACCCCTTGGATGCTAATTTTGTTGACGTTGCCCACTGATTAGATATATCACCGCTTGTAATTACTTAGCAAACAAGAAAAGTTACTTTTATATGTACCTATACAAATTTGAGGTTTTGAGGTTATACGTCTTGTATGCGTGTGTATTGTCTTTGCGGTTGTTGGACGAAGAAGGCATGTGGGGAAGGAGGGAAGGAGGGGGGGAAGGAGGAGGGAAGGAAGGAGTGTAAAAGCATCAAGACCCCGAGATGTGCAAGTAATCTGACGAGGAGTCTGTTAATGCATCCCATGGCGGTCGTTACGAGTCGTTCTTATCGCCTACCAGAGCCACTGATTGCTTCATTTCGTACAATTGCCTGTTTATATTCGGCAGACCGCAATGCGAGGGCAAGGAGAGCATAGCACATCCGAGTACATCCTTTTTGCTTGCTTCCACTGCTATTGTGATCTTTCTTATGATATGATGGATGCCTCTGTGATTAAGTGATGGAAAAGCAGAAAAGGCACTATTTGACATTTTATTAATAGAAATATTTACAAATACAGGGTGATTCATTAGTCGCGGGGCTCGCGGCTTATCCCTGGAAGTTTTATTGATTGCCTTGAAAAGTATAATATACAGGGTGAGTCTGACCTGTGGGATTCTTCGATTTTGGATAGAATGATAGAAATACTATAATAATTAAAAAAGAAAAAAATTTGGATAAATGTTATGCATTATTGAAATGACCACAACCCTAAAATATTTTCAAGTTCACAGGGTGTTGCACTAAAAAGATACAGACAAAAGTAACATTAAAAAAAATGGAATGGTATATTTTTGAAATCAAAATCAAATCCACAATTCAATTTTTTTAAAACATAGAGAGTGGACTAAAATTGGCGGGAAGACGCCAGGTAACTTTGTAGTTTATGTCAAAAGTAAACGATAATCTTAATACCAAAAATACTGAGAAAGTTTTCTTTTGGCCTCACAAGGTTCTCAAATTTGGAATTTGTAGGTTACAAATATGCATAATAACAAACTTCTTTCTCATTGCAAAGAAGCTGTCGTAAAAGTCATAAACTACAAAGTTACCTGGCGTTTTCCGTCAATTTTAGTCCACCCTGTTTTTAAAAATTGAATTATGAATTTGAATTTGAAATTAAAAATGTACCGTTCCATTTTTGAAAACATGTTATTTTTGTTTGTATCTTTTTAGTGCAACATCTTGTACACTTCAAAATATTTTAGGGTGGTTTAGGGTTTTATCTAAATAATTTCTGAAATTATTAATTTTTCTATCCAAAGTATATTATACTTTTCTTCACGTTTTGATCTCCCCCTGTAAAGTTTCTTTATTAACACCCAGTAGATGTTTAGATCGTTCTTAGATCACAGAGTTGAGATGATGTTTGGAAATACAGGGTTAGTAGTTTAGCCAGAAATGATGTCATTTCATGACATTGTTATGCAAGATGAAAGAATGAGAGAGGCGCAGGAAATCTTATTAAGAAATATTTGTCAAATTTTAAAGGCCCATTAAGCAATGCAATTATTTGAAATGGTATCCAGGCGCGCCGTTAATTCTAGCAGTTTTCTAACAAAAGGGGTGGCGGCTCTCGTTTGTCATATCTAATGACAATCTATACGCGCCGCCAGCGGAGCTCATCGCAATTTGCGCGCGTCGCGCCGAGGACCTTTCCAATACACGCATACAGCTCGCGTGGGGGGAGGAAGGGAGGGATCGCTTCTTTGAAGGCACGTAATATTTCGACACCGCTTATAATTACAACGTCCGTCCTTGTATTGTTAGATATTTAATCTGCCGGCTTAGCCTTGCACGTTCAGACGGCCAGAGGGGGGCGGAGGGGGTTTGAGAGGGGAGCGAAAGCGAAAACGATATAGGTAACGCTGCCCCCCCGCTGCCTGCCCTGAATGCCGCAACGAACGTGGAACGATGAAACCCTCGTTGTGTGCCTGCGCACGCTGATGAATCAACTAATTACATTCCTGGATCAAATGCCACAAATTATACAACTAGGACAATAATTGCCATTATTAGCTTGGGCGCCGAACGAATCCAGCAATCCAGGGCATTTGAATGATGTTTAGCGCGTTTAGCCCCGCCGAAGCTTCGATCCTCATCCACGCATCGAATAATTTTAGTTATTCGTTAATTAGTTAATCCGATCATTAATTATGCTCGCGCCTGCTGCCTGCATAATGTTTCCAAGTGCTGCACAAGGGGTGTATGGTTACTGTTGGGGATTACCTTTTACCTTGATAAAATCGACACTCTCTCTCTCTGGAGTCTCTGTGTCCTGCGACGGCGTTAATCGCAGTGTCGAAGCCGAAGCACACTTCATCTTGCTCCTTCTTTTTTTGTCTGTGCTCGGTTATTCTGGGGGCTGGGGGGCAAGCAACAAGAAACGAGCAACAAGGAAAATGTTTTATGAAGTGGAAGCAACGAAGTAAGCGTGCAAGTGAATGGAATGTGGCTGAAAGTCTTCGCAAAGTGCAAGTTGACTTTATTTCACTTTACCCTCGATGCTTCAAGCGCAACACAGCAGGCAGAAATAAAGCAAATGCATTATTTGGATAAATTATGCACGATAAGTTAGCGAAACTTTTGCTTTGTGCACTTCACTGTCTTCTCAGGCGTGTAATAATTAGTGGTGTACAGTTTATACCTTACTCAATCTCTTAGATGAACTTTTAGCGCGCAAACTTTGCTTGTAATTTCAGCAAACCAAATCACCGGAAGCGACATAAATAAACTCTATATGCTCATGATTCTTTTTTTTTTTAGTTTAGTTATTAAAAGCTATCGTCTGGACTAGAGACTCTTTTTGATGCTATTTTTGGAAAGAATCATAAAGTAATCAACTTTTATTTCAGAATTTATGGAAATGTTATTAGAAATTTCAAGTTAATTTGCTTTTGTTTAAATTTTAAAACAAATAACAAAAGATAATGTCTAGAAGGCTCTATTCCAATTGAAATTTTTGATTCAGGCAATATCGTAGGAGGAAATGTCTACTTAAAAACCGATAATACCAGGACTATAATTTTTCCAATTAAAACAAAAGAATAATTAGAAACAAAGTTGACAAAGAAATTTTATCACTTTGTATCTCGGCCATGCAGAAAACCCGTCCATTTTTTGTCGCTAAATATACTTCTTTCAATGCCGTTTATAAAACCTCCAGGTAAACACCGCGACTAATGAATCACCCTGTATATTACCTAACGTAGACGACACTACAAATACTACTATGAATAAAGAATCAACTTGACCTGAACGTTGTACAATAACTAATTCTAATGCCTGCTATAAATACTTGGCAAACTGTTAATTGGCAGCTTAGAGAACAAGTCTTAAAGGACAAGATCTAACATCTTAGGTATTCCAGTTGCGTAAGTCCTCAAGGAGCGATTGAAGGACCTTCCTCGTAAGTTAAGATGCGCAGGAACTTTCTCTGCAACAATCGAACAAGAAAGGATTCTCCCCTGAATCCCAAATGACTGAAACTTCTATTTTTGCACCTTCATTAAGCTCACTCTGTGTCGCCTGTTGGGCAAAGCAATCGATTGATTGCCTAATTAAATAAAAGGTAAAGTGCAGACTTGGCTAATTTACCTCGTTAATTGCACATTGGCGCAAATGCCCCGTAAACTCGTAAACAATAGTGAATTAATTAAGTCAAGCGCCCCCCCGGCAGGGGGCTCAGAAGTAAATACAGAAAAAATAAAACAAAGCTTGAGCGGCGGCGACGAAGTTTAGCTATGTAAAAACCGTTCAGCGTTCCAACTTGCATCCGGTCGGCGAGGGTGGCGAGTTGACGTGAGCTCGCGAAGAATAAAGCAATTGCGAAAGGGGAAAGAAAGTAACTAAGAGAAGGATTGCGTCCGCTGCCACTATTGCGCAGCGAAAGCGTGCGGCGCGCGGCTACAGTTCCAATTTGCACATTTAAATTCGAATTGAATTAATTCACAATCAACACAACACACAGACAGCTACTGTTTTCCGGCCGGCCGGAGTGCTATGCTAAATAAGACAATAATTAACGCGGCTGCATTCGCTGCTTCTCTTGAAATATAACTTTGCAGGCTAACAAAGTAACTCTTAAAAAGTGTTTAAATATTCACCAGTTGACTAGAAATTTAAATACATTTGCAAATGTTTTAATAATTACTGCCTCTGCTTGCAAGTGCTTCCAAAGAGTGTATATTGTGTTGCCTACGTTAAAAAAACAAAACTTCCTGACGTTTTTGCTGTTATGTCATCAGTGACGAATATGGAAGCTCTAAAGAACATTGTCGATAAATTGAACAACATCTTTAAGTTAGACTACAATGTGTCTTCTTTTGATGCAATTCGTGGTAATGGCTTACTCCTTATCGTGATCAAAGTTCTCAGGGAGTTTAAGATGCTCGAAAACGAAGATGATTTGCCAAATCTTCCGTTGACCATTTCAAATGTCCTGACTTCAATTAAATATGCACCTGAAAATGAATGCACCTCTGAAGAATTTAGAAGTGGATTGTCCTGTGCAGCCAAAAGCATTGTATATCCAATTTTGACGTTTCTTCTGGATAATGAACGAAATATAAAGAAGCGGTACTATCTATCAAAGTACGTGAACCAAATTGAGGTCCCCGGAGAGTTCATTGCAAACAACGTAAAGTTACAGAATGTTTATAAGCAATATCAGGATACTATAGACAACTTTTGGTTGGTTTACTCGGAAAATATTCAAGAGCAAGGTATTGCTAAGCAAAATTTAGAATTGGAAGATGATGTTTGTCAAATGAAGAAAGAACTGTTGAGTTTAGAGAAGCGAATAAACGCGCAATCAAGGAAAACTTACTTTTCTGAAGATACCTTGAACGAAATTCGTGACTTGGTCCAGGAACGAAAGAAACATGAAAAGTTGACTAAACAATTGGAAGGGGACAAGTTTACTGTGCAGGAGTACGTTGACAATATTAAAATGTACAATCGTCGTGATAAAATTACTTCACTGGAGGATTTGTGTGAAAGATCTGAGTACTATGCCAATGCGCAATATGTGTATGAACGATCTTTGAAGGAAATACTTGCTGATTTAGAAATCACCGAAAAAGTCTCCACCGAGACGTTTGGCAATGATTTGGTCCAACTTGAAGCCCAGCAGGATTTTCTCCGAGAATCTGTCAACAAGCTACATAGAGAAAAGCAACAGGACGATGTAATATCAGCAATGCAGAACCAACAGAAAATATTGTCCAAGAAAAAGGCTCTCTTGTCCAAGCAAGTGATAAAAATCAAACTGAATAATGAACAAGTCCTCAATAAAGTTGATGAGTTAAATCAAATCCTTGACGGTGACGTTCTTCGTGGACGACAATACAGAAACTATGTCAACGACTTGAAACTAATGAGTTACACTTATAAGAAGAGTCAAGGTCAAGTTAGAGCTTTGATTAAAGAAGAGAACATGTTGAAGCATACTTTGAAGGTTCTACGTGATTTAGAACCTAATCAAGTTAACAATACCCAGTCTCACAATGATATACCAGATGAAATTAAGGAATTAACCCTTGATGACATTAGGTTCAAGGCTATGAAATTGTTAAGAGAACAGGAAGCGCTGTTGAAGACTTGTTATGACGATGAACGAAAATATCAACGTGTTAAAGATATGTTCAGTGATCAATTGATTCAGTATGATATGATTAAGCATGCTTTTGACGAAGAAACAGATTACGTCAATGATGACATTGAGCAGGCGAAGAAGGAAAATGAAGATTTAGATGCCCTCTTGAATTTGGAGCACGAAGATTTGCAAACGCAAGAGAGAGAGTCAGAGGTTTTACAGGACAATGTGCTGAGATACTCGCAGATGTTTATTGATAATGCTGGCGATACTAGTACGCAGGATATCTTAAAGGGGAAACTGCAAGCGGCTCAGAATGTTCTGGATGATATGCGTCGGCAAGTTGATAACAAGCAACAAGCTTTGGTTGCGCTGGAAAGTGAGAAGGCAAACACCAGAATTGTGATTTTGCTTATTACTGAGGGTAAAATGAAGATCTTGTCATAACAGTAGTGACAACGTGAAAATTATTATATATTTTTATTTTGAAGAGTATTAAGAATTTGAAGAATAAAGTATTCAGATCATAAGAATCATATAGACCATGTTCAATATTGATGTACGTAAGAACTTGCCTACCATATGCATACCATTCGAACTCGAATCGGAACTGTTTGGAATTTTACTGAAAGTCCAACATACAAGAAGTTAATAATATGTTTATTGCCTTTAAATTTACTTCAAATATATTTTCAACGACTAGCAAAGGTTGTAATTTTTATTTTGAAGAGTTTTAAGAATTTGTAGAATGAGCTATTCGGATCATAACAATCATATGGATAGTGTTCAATAAAGATGTGCCTACTATACTTTCGAACTTGAATCACAACTATTTGGAATTTTACGGAAACCAAGATTCTACGACCAGCATAGATTGTTGTCTTCTTATCGTAGTAGTGACAACGTAAAACTTCCTTTTAAAATTTTATTTGGAGGAGTTTTAAGAATTTGAAGATTGACCTATTCCGATCATAACAATCATATGGATCATGTTCAATAAAGATTAGCATAAGAACAAGCCTACCATATTTTCGAACTCGAATCGCTGGAATCGCGACTGTTTTGAAATTTACTGAAAGTCCAAAATACAAGAAGTTAATGATATGTTTATTGCCTTTAAACGGTGTTTACGATCGCGTTTACTTACAGTTTAGTGTGCGTTGGTGTAATCTGTCTCCAATGGGCGCAATAGGAAAAATTATAGTCCTTTTATTGTCGGTTTTTAAGTAGACATTAAGCAACCGTAGCTCACCTTCCCCAGAGTGGGCGAGATTCTACGAAGAAGAGAAAAGAAAGCTAGGGTGGAAGAATTAAAATGGATTGCGGTGCATAATACGGAGATAAGTGGCTATAAGACGCCCAGAGAAAGGAGGCGCAAACTATACTCGGATGTGGTAGCACTGGTAGTAGGGTGGCAACGATGGAAAAAAGTCACGCGCATATTTTCAACTCAATTTGCCTCCGGCTCTGCGGCTCATCTCTTAACGACTCCTAGGTGCCTCTCTAAATTTATCATTATCACCCTGAATGTCGCTTTTTTCACGCAGCGCCTCCCAAGACACAATCGTCAGTTCTCATCGCGGTGTTTTGCCTGAGGAGCCAACCCCAAGTTTGATTTTACTCCCGAACATTAGTCAGGACTTCAAGTTTCCTCAAGACATCCGGATGACTCCTAATATCACCTCAGGGGGATATCAATCATTGATTGGTAATCCCCAATTGACTAATCTTCTGCTTGCATTAAAAAGCTCATCTAAATGATCTAAATGTGGCTTTACAGTTTGATATAATATAAAATGGATAGCGTCTAATGTTGATATTAATATGCCCCGATTAGTTGCGAGTTGGGAATTGACGTGCTATTTATTTCTCAATTCTCATTGTTAATTAGTGCCGGTTGATCGCAATAGCAAATCAGGTGAATTAGTAATTAACGTTGATTATTAATTTGGCGCGAGCGAATGGATTATTAACGACGCTTTAATGAATGAGCGAGCAGTGGATAATTTATCAGTATCGGACAGATGCATGATGCCTCCTCTCGCATTACGTGCATTGCGCCGCCCCCGCTTTGTGGCGCTCCCGGTGCTTATTTCTATTTCTATTGCGCCATTCGCGCTGGCACAATGCGTCATTATTCCTCACTGACTAAATAGATTTCACGTGTCGATGCACGTTTTACTCACTGGCTGAAATGATAGAGACATAATAGAATAGGCAACTTAATATACACCAACATAGTATTAAAGAACCTCTCGATATATTCATCAGAATAGTACATTACATACTTAAAGTGGAAAGCAGCGTGTAATTCTGCTTTCCACTTGAAGTATGTACAGTACTTTATCTGCGACCATAGTCGATAATACAAGATAATAGTTATTTTTGTGTTGGCGAGTCGTACAATTAAACGATTACCGG
>JARJDQ010004291.1:0-13303 GCA_030264215.1 Geostiba sp. GC000077 | reverse complement strand
GAAGTTGAGTGCAATTGCACATACTTCCGGTTACTTCCGGAAGTCCGAACTGCCACCATTGAATTCATCACATACGCTTTGGGTATAGCTATTTTTTTCCGGAAGCTCTAGGTCTTCAAACACCAGAGAAAAATGCCTGGTACGGGTGGTCTTGTCCACCCGGTATATGAGTTATGATGAAGTACGAAGCACCAAGTTTGCTTTATTTTATTTACATATGAAACAAATATCAATCACGTGTCGCGTGTCCTTCCACAGCATCGGTCGACACGGTCGACGCGGTCTCCTCGTATCCGCCCGCTATCAATTCGATTCCAGTATTAAAACTGGCGTTTTTCGGGAAGCACTCAAATTGTGTGCTCATATTGAACAAGTTCTAAACTCGCTTGCTAGCAATAAAATTCAGTGAGTCAGCGATCGGCGTATCATCGCGAGACGAATTGTATTTTACACGCGTAGTTAATTATAACAATAATTAATTATACATTATTGTAAGGTGTGTGTGGTGCTGGGTACAAATGTTCAACACTCCAAATTGATTGTGAGGCACGAAACAACAGCAACGAATATCATACATCACAGCATCAGACAAACTTGCGAATGTGTGTGTGATCAACTCCAACAAGCAAATCGTAAATTAAGTGGAAATAAAACATATTTTGCAAATATTTGTGATTAAAGTATGCGTGTCTAAAGAATACGTTGAATACTGAAAAACACATGTTAAACGTAAGTAAAGCATCTTATTGAATAATCAGTTTAATGATTTACATTTTTATCTCGTTGCTTATTAATTAAATTAACAAGAATATTCTGCAAATATTATCTATTTATTCCTCGTTAATTGGTTTATTGTTGATGTTACTATCCTTTCTTTTCACTCTCAAATTCCTGCTCATCAAAATTGCATAATCATCAAATTCAGGCACAAAAATAGCTCACTCACATTAACTCACTAACTCAAAATGAATAGTTAATTAATTATTAATACAATCATTCACTTTGTATTAAGAGAATAATGAAAACATTGTTTGCATTTACGCCTGAGTGACATGAGGATTGCGGTCACCTTTGACATGAGTTTTCAGTGTATTGATGATTTGTTTATTTATCGCATTACTGAACTGAAAAATACAGCCAGACATAGAATATTTTAATATCTAAGAATTAAATACGTTTATACCGTATACAAGATTGTTGAAACACTTTTTATATGCTAAACTTTGAACTATTTGAGATTGATTTGTGTTTAGGTGTTTACATGTACATGCAATGTTGGTTGCCTATAATGGCCACGCACCAACGGTGGCCTACGGTGTGTAACTGTAAATCGTACATGATGTCGATCAAGGCCTTTTCAACTAAAATATGTTATCAGTTATCACTGATAACATTCAAAACATAATAAAAGCAAATAAACTTTAAATATAGAAATTTGTTCGTAAATTACATCAGATTTTACAAAGTGAAACTGTAGCACTGAATCAAGTACTTATTACACATACAATTAAGGAGTCATCAGTTCACTATACTTGTTATCACATTGAGAAGTAGAGCAACAAACGCATTTTGTACCTACTTATTGCAAATGTAAACGAACTCAGCGTTGAATAATTAAATTATAAATCATAACAAGCATCAGTAGCATGGCAACCAAACTAACACCAATCACGCAAGCACAATGTACCAATTAGAACATTCCTGAAACTTACAATGTGTACACTGAAAACACATTTCACACTTTAATATTAGAGATTATAAGAATTTACGCACTGCACATCATGACACGTACTTATCAACTATAATATGATGTGATCAATATCTCACATAAAACGTGTCGCACTTGAGCAAGTTGAATATGCCTGGAGCGGCACTACGGCAGCCATGTTTGATTTTTACAGCCAAGTCAAGTACCCTACTATCAACTATTTGCATTTAACCATTCAGCGAAGTATCAAATAAATTAACAGTATGTAATTTATTGCTTCATTACAAGCATATCTCTCGTCAGTACGTCAGTCAACTTACTGAACACTAAATTTTCCACAATTCCAGACATTCTACGCATTCCGTACTGCCTGTGTGTGTGGGTATGTGTGTGAGTACCAGTTTGCGCAATTCGACGATAAACAACACTTTCCTAAAGTCAAGTTCAAACTACATCACAACATTACACACAAGACACACGTTACGTTATTATCGCCAGCTAGAAAAAGTTTCACTATTTTCTGTTTGTTGTGCTCCTGCTCGTGCTTATACTTCGTTGAATCATCACACTTTTTTCTACAACTAGTTGTAATCGTTGTTTACTGTTTTATAGACAATGGATGCAAGTAACGAGCGCATGGGTAGCGCTGGGACGGATTTTCGAACGCCATGCACAAGTCTTCACAGCTCCGGATCGGCGACGTCCTCCGAGGAGCGGAATATAACAGCGTCTATGTTTTCGGTAGTGATCACACGTCCCTCATCGATGGATTCATCACTCGAGGGGCGGAAAATACGCAGTAAATCCATGTCTAATATTTGCCCGGAGGATTATACACCTGGTGAAGTTCGAAGAATACGAGAACGATTATTACGGTAAACTCAAATTTAAAAGATTTAGATTCGTAACACCAAGTTTATTTTAGTTCTAAAAGCACATCTTATGTAGGCAACACACTCTGCACTTGCCACTTGCCTTAGTCAAAATAATGTTATGCAACACAACTAACATACAGAATTTCATTGTGTTTATTGACTTCATCGTGTGATTAATTTGTTTTTTCTTGTTTGAATAGAACAAATTCACATTTAGAACCATCAGCAATCAAAAAGTTCACCAGCGCACAGAAACGCACCCTCGCTTCGCTAGCCATCATCGATTTCATGGCATTCTGCTCGATGTCCATCATGGCTCCTTTCTTCCCGAAGGAAGCGAAGGAAAAAGGACTCAGCGAGTCGGTTTCCGGCTTCGTATTCAGTTTCTACGCCTTGGTGATGTTTATAGCATCACCAATCTTTGGAAAATTTGTAAGTGCACATGTCTGCACTTTTCACACAAATGCCAATCAACATAATTATTAATTCTTACAGATGCCAAGATTAGGAGCAAAATTTCTATTTTTAAGTGGTATGATCACGGCGGGAATTTGCAACTTACTCTTTGGGTATGGTTAATTAAGAAATATTCTTTAATATTCTTTATTTATTTGCAATAATTTGTAGTTTACTGGAATACGTCGAGGATTACACATCATTCACGACCTTCTGTCTGCTGATAAGAGGTCTGGAGGCCTTGGGGGCGAGCGCTTTCTCCACTGCCAGTTACGTGTTTGTTGTCAAGGCATTTCCTAATCATATTGGATCAGTTCTAGTAAGAATCAAACGAGAAATAATCACTTAACTCAAATTCGAATTAATTCATTAATTTTGCCTAATTTTTAGGGCATTCTGGAAACATTCATTGGTTTAGGTATGAGTACAGGTCCGGCTTTAGGAGGAATGCTTTATTCGGTAAAATAGAACACTTTACTAATATTAAAATCATAACCACTAAATTTACAAAATTATGAAGTTTTTATTGCTATAGTTAGGCAGCCAAGTATACATTCAGTTTGAACGATTTTATTGTTTGTTGTAGTTACAGAGTAATTACAGGAATTGTTTCTTCTAGGGTAGCTAGGTGGATTCGCCCTGCCATTTTTTGTGCTCGGTGCGACAATGTTGATCATCACGCCGGTGAATGTCTGGCTGTTGCCACAAATAGCAGGTAAGTCATAAACAGAAAACAGCACAAGTGTCAACAGAGAACTTCATTAAACGGAATATTGATTTAGAATACAGCATGGATGATAAAAACACGTCAACGATGAAATTACTAAAGTTGCCATCGGTAATTATGACTGGCGCCATTGTCATCGTGGTCTCCAGCACTTGGTCTTTTTTGGACCCAACTTTGGAACCCCATTTACGACAAGTATGCTCTCTCCACTCCGAAAACATTATACATTTATTGTATTTGTGTTAATTTGTAATTTTAGTTTGATTTGTCACCGGAAAAAGTCGGTTTGGTTTTTTTACTTTTCTCTGGATTGTACGGTATCTCCAGCCCGGGATGGGGATGGCTCGCTGATAAATACAACAATCATTGGTCCTTGATGATTTCAGGGATGTTCTCCTGCACTGTCGGCTTGTTACTCCTGGGACCATGTCCGTTATTTACATTTTTAAGCGGGTACAGTAATTATTTAACTTTAATAGTTCAAATTTAATATTTATGTTGTTCCAGTTCTTTGTGGCTCAATATCGTTGCACTGTCAATTCTGGGCATCTCTGTATCATTATCTTTACTACCAACATTCCAGAGTGTTCTCTCAAGTGCCATGTAAGTACTCATTTTTAAAGCTTAATGTAGGCAACCAATTACACCACCATAAATAAAACAATCGTGAACCACCGTGAACAGTCGTCAGTTACATTGAAATAATGGTGTGTAACAAGTTGCATACGGTAAAGCACTTTTTATACGAAATACAAAATAAAAGACGAAAATAACACTCATTTTCAAACAATATTTCTTAGTGAAGGGGGTTGCTCTGATTCCCTGAGCACATACAGCGTGGTAGCAGGCGTATGGTCCTGCATGTACTCCCTGGGTGAAGTCATCGGCCCCAGTCTCGGCGGCATTCTGCAGGAGAGCTACGGCTTCCCTGTGACGGCAACCATCATGGCGTCCTTCACATTCTTCTTGGGTATAATGGGTTGCATATTCTTCTCAGTACGCACTAAACCTAAAAAAGTGGGATACTCACGTATTCCGAGCAGTGAAGATCTCTCAGAATCGTGGAAAAGTGGCTTGAGCCAGTCTCACTCCGAGCCAGACGAGAAGGCGGATCTAATTTACTCATCGCTACTGGATCCGGACTTTCGATTGGCCACAAATGGGAATTTGTTTGCCGACGCGAGAAGAACAGAAGACGTAAGCCAACATATAATGCATACAGTTTTAAATCTTTGCTAATAATATCGTTTATTGTAGTATCAACACACTTATGATAAGCTAAGTAATATGGGTGGTGCACTTAGATACACGCAACGCGGCGCCTGCGAGGTCTGATCAGCATTTGATAATATTATGATAATGTGATATTTATTATTTAATCAGCCTGGCTAATAATCCGGCTGAAATTTGTGATTGACCAACTTATCTGATAAATTATCAAGATTGCTATATATAATAGGTATACACCCTGTATATGTTGTACTCTCTTTAAAGTATGAAAAGTTAATTAATAAACCAAACAAATGAAGTCTGCATTCAGCTGTAAAAAGCTGTAATCAAAGACTGGCCAGAAAAGCTTAAAAAAATACATATAAATATTGTTTTTTTACGATGACCAATGAATAAAGGTTATGGGCCCAACATGCGTGCAAGGCTTTTGGCTAAGGTGACTGTATGTAAACCTTGAAACGGACGAAGTTTTCATACTTATCCTTTGTGTCCTTGAAGAAGTCAATAACAGAAGATTTACGAATGCAAACTGGAGATGCATCAACAAAATTGCCACATCGTAAAAATTCCACCTTAAAACCAGGCGGCGAGAAGAACTTGACCACATATCGATACTTATGCGCTAGTCGATTATCAAGACACATTTCCACATGGAACTTTAGTTCCTTTCCGCAAATATCTATACATATCTTAAATACGTTTCCATTATGTTCAATGAACATCGGCGTGACCTCGTCACTCAACAGAGCAAATCCCATTGGAAACATACCTTCGTGATGCTTCCATTTCATGTGCCTTATTACCTTCTCCTGATGCGCGAGGAAGTAGCACTTTGGCCATGGGCAGCTATACGGGTTGTAAACGCACTCCTTGTCGTGCTGCGGATTAGTATTGTAGACCATGCAACCGTGAGGGACGTTCGCACACCGTATAGAGAGGTTACTGAGCATGCGCGACAACAAAATGCTCTTCTCCTGCATGGGCTTTCTGCATTGTGGACATTTGTTGATATTCCTCACGCAGTCCTCGCAGACGACGTGCTGGTTCACGCACGGATACACCGCGTTTCCCAGAGGTTCCAAACAGATGGGGCATGCGTGGGACGGTGAGCAGTTCTCGAAGTCGGCGAAGTACAGCGTCACATCCATCGAGGAGCAGGTCAGAGGCGAGGTGACCACTCGTTTGTTGAACATGCGTCGCATCGAGCATACTTTGCCTTTGGTGCGTACTTCACCCGATGTTGTCTTCTGCACTATTGTATAAGGAAGCGTTGATAGATCTACTTTGGAGTAGAGCCGAGCTATAGTCACATTGTGAGCTTGGAACCAAGCAATTAAGTAAATGCCATTGATCTGAATAATGTGCACCGAGTGCTCGTTGATTGAGTTCACTTCCAATTTTACTTTCGGCATAGGTACATTGTACTCTTTTACCAGGTTACTTGATTTATGCTTCAACAGGTGCTCAACGATGATCTCTTCATCCAGATCCTTTTCATCGCAAAAGGGGCATTTGATCGGGGGCGTAGTGGCACAACTTTGAATGCTCGGTGAAATCCTCATGGCTGGTGGAGATGAAACAGTTGAATCGAAGGCACGGATAATGCGACCCTTCCAGCTGAAGCTCCAATGGTTTGTTCCGATAGTGTCCATGGTCCTTTGCACAGCCACAAAGATTCTTCCCGTCCGGCGTGAGAAAGATTGGACTTGATAGCCACGAAGAGCAGAAATTACACAGCAGGTTCTCACAGGTGAGAGTTGTATTGTTCAAGGCGTTGAAATAATTGATTTTGTTCATGTTGCTTAGTGTTACCACAGACTAGATAGGTGGTGTTACTGATGCAACTGGATTCTGGATTCAGTAACGTAGAGTCATGTACTCAGTAGTCGTCGATATAGGTATCATGATAGGCTGTTCGACGATAAGGTGCTTTTTATTACATTACAGAACGCGAGAACTGGGAACCACTCATGACGTCTACCCGTGACTCTTGCCAAATGCCGTGCAAAATTTATAGTAGTCAAATTAGGTTTTTCGCAGGAAAATTTTGGGGTAGTTTTAATTTTTTCAATTTTTTGTGTTTTGGGGTGCTGAATCCAAATCCGAGGTTTGCTAAAAAAAATCGTGATGCAATATATCGGCAGACCGACACTCTACCATTACGCTACGGAGACCTTATGATTCGCTGCAGGAATTATAGGCTATCGCCTGCTAAATAGAAGCGAACTTGGTTGCATACATATCCACCCAAGTTCATGGTTGCATACGTCAGGTTAGAGTATCGGCGAGACCTAGGCGAGACACTCATGTATAACTTGTATACAGTATAATAGCGTTTTCATGTGGCAGAACTGGTGGAGAACTGATGGAGAACTGGTTCTATACGTAATCATCGCAAGAACTGCACTGGTGCGCGTCCATTTGAAAACAAATTTGAGAACTGGTTTATGTAACCTCAAAATACACCACACACCATTCTTACACCAGCCTCAAGGGCCTCAAGTGACGGTGTAGGATTCTATGAACGGGTGTTGATTTTGACACCGCACGGGCCACTTGAAAACAAAAATTTGCACTGAACGTGCCACTCGAAAATAAAAATAGCACTAGCTCTGCCACATGAAAACGCTATAAGTATAACAACGGTATAACTGCGTTCTGAACAACTGTTAGTTTGTTTGACTCGTTGCGATTCAGTGGCGCCTCCAACGGTAAGTTTAGAGTCGACGCGCCTTCTACTGCCGAAGGAAGGAACTCCAAGCTGCCGGTAAAAAGGTAAAGTGCCATAGTATAATTGGTGTAACGAGTGTGACCATCTCCTTACAAGTCAATACGATACTTTTTGGCATATCTTTTTTTGGGATCCCATCAAAGCGAAATAAAGAAACAATACGGATAAGAAAAACCCGATGTTATTATGATTGTTATGCAGTGTATATTATTGCAAACAGAAGTCCTTGGCAGAAGTGCCTTGCTTAAAGGAAATGTTGCACTAAAACGCTATTATTTAAAATAAAATCTCGTAAGAAGAATACTTTGTCACAGCGCATGCGCATAAGGCCATTGAACTTCGGATTATAAAATTTCGAATAGGAAATACGAACAAAAAAAATCGACAAAATTAATAAAAAAGGTGGAATGAATAAAAATCAATGTGTGAAAGTGTACAAATATATTGAAAGCATCTTTTGCATGCCATACAAAAGTGACATTAATAGTACAATAAATAAATAATAATAGTGATGTATAAATGACAAAACACGTTTGGAACAACGGATAAATTAACGCCAATATCAATCATAATTATGAGCGCAACATTTCACAAATTGAGTTTGCAACTGTGGTATTATCATATCCAGCGTTCGTTGCTCCCCAAATCAAGCCCATTCCGGCGACTATCACTTCATAATACTAAATGTTAAGATTGTTTTCTAATTTCCATCATATTTTGTTGCTTTAGTTGGAATGTTTTGTATGCCATTGGTACGCGCAGCTAAACGCTGTATTATCAAAGTGCACTTGTAAAGCTTCTCTCATTCTGCTGCATTGAATCGCATCACGATTCAGAATTAATTGACCACTGACTTCACACACAAATACAAATAATTCTTTTGACTACAAATTGCTTTGCAAGCTAAATTAAGTCCAATCTGCTCCACTTCCCGAGTTGCAAAACATGCGCGATTTGCGATTGCTAGGACATGTAGGAAGTGTTATCCGATATGACTTGCTCATTCCGAGGGCGTGAGGTCTTTCTCCTGTTCGCCTTCGTTCAGCAGCTGCATGAGCAATTCGTGCAGTGGTTCGAACGCTTTACGACTGCCGGCGTTCGTCAGCAGGAGGTAATCGTGCATATCGTGGTGGCTTATGCTGCCATCCGGCTGGATGAATCCCTTATCGATCGATATCACTTCCACCTTGGCTATCGTCGGGAATTTCGTCTTGAGAATCTCATTCACATGATTGATTTTCTCGCGAATTGCGTTTGGATGCTGGCCACGCGGCAGTAACGTCTGGCAAACGACACAACAGTTGTAAAACCCTCAATTAGACGGAAATATGGTAATATTGGTAATACTTACAGGTACAACAATATAAGCCTCAGGTAACTTTTCTCTAATGCAATGTACAAGCTCAACAATTCCATCAATAATTTCTGCTGGTGTGTTTCTGTGATTGTTGGTGCCAGCATGCAGCACCACCACCTTTGGTTTGACGTTATCCAACTCACCGTTTTGCACCCGCCACAGCACATTCTCAATGAGATCTCGGTGTATGCCAAAATTAAGGCAATGCAATGGAGCGAACAGCTCATTCCACACATCAGTGTGCTGCAGAGCTTGCAGAATTGAATCACCAATAAATATCACATCAGCATCCTTTTCTCTAGTTTCCGACAGAAATCGGTTATGCTTAAATGCCAAATGGAAGTGTACATTCAGAAATTGGGCAATTATAAATGGACAAATTGTGCAATGATATACCCAAACTTACTATGCTCATCCATCTCTGATCGCCGTCTGGATCCTCAACAGGCACTCCAACTTTACATGAGGTCATTTTCAATTAATGCTAGTTATTTATACTATGTAGTAAACAATAATTCAATAGAATTTTTATAGCAACTTTGTAAAATTAGTTTTATTTAGCGCAATTTAGTATTAACCTGAACTCACACAGCGGCCATTTTGATATTTATAAGAAGTGGGGATATATCCAGATTTAAATCGATTTAACTCTTCTTCATTTAATCGTAACTAGTTACTCTATAAATTCGCATCGTTAGTGAACATCGTTAGTGATTTATAAGTGTGCGGAATTTTAAACTTTTAAAAGCTACGTTCAACGCACTTTAACTTAAAAAAAAAGATAAAGGCTGCTAGAAAATTTCACTGATAGATGTCACCACATATATCAAAAGAAAATGGAAATCAAAATATACTCCATTCTGTGCTTGTGGTAAATTACTTTAATATTTGCAACTATACAAATTATAAAACAAAACAGTCGATCGACGTCCCAGATGTTTCTGGTCCAATCACCTCAGCAAAAGTCTTCCCATTAAAACTCCACTTATCAAAGCTGACCATTTTCATATTCTCAAATCCCATCTTCGTTGCAAGATTTTGCGTAACAAACGAAGTACACAAGGCTATTACCAACGTGGGCCTGGGCAAAACGACTTTAGCAGGTCCGACAAACATGCGAACATCTTCGCCACCTTTAATGCGCCTTGCAACTTGAATTGTGCACTCAAAAAGAGCTCTGGCAATGCCATGCCCCCTGTGCTCTTTCAAAGTAGCAAGGAACATCGTCTCAATCAATACCTTGGCATTGTAGTGTTTGAACATATCAAT
The DNA here is from genome assembly GCA_030264215.1 of Geostiba sp. GC000077. NCBI lineage: Eukaryota > Metazoa > Arthropoda > Insecta > Coleoptera > Staphylinidae > Geostiba > Geostiba sp. GC000077. Next base: position 2,950 of record JARJDQ010004291.1, on the reverse strand, counting down.
CTCATTAGTCATATCAATCATGAACTGCAGAAAGCATTTGGCATTAGGTGTCCTGCACATCTTTTGCAAGTTAACAAAGTAATCATCTTCATCATCATACTCAAAAATGTTAAAGCATGCAGCAGCTACTTTCCCAGTTGCAATTTCTACACCAATGAGGGATATGCCATCATTGGCAACATGCTTGACCATATCTTCAAGTTCTGCCACAGCTGCCTTATTGTTGGGGAGTTCACATGCTACTGAGACAGTTTCCTCAGCAAAGAAGCTATTACGCATTACGTTCACTGCATCTTCCAGCGTTTCTTTTGTAAGCGAGACGATTTCATACTTTCCTAGAACAATTTGAATGTCAAGGCTTACTTCCATGCCTAAGATTGTATGTAGTACATATTTGTGCTTGGTATTTGTGAATAGAATGGACTTAACCTAATTTCATGATATAATCAAGGCAACAGGTAGAGGAGGCAGTGTTTGAGACCATTTGAGACCCGGAGAGAGGCTGAGAGTGATGCAGACAAATTGCAAGGATGGCAAGCAAAGCAAGTACATAATTCCAAAATGAGATGAGTTTCACAAAGATTGTTACCGTCAGGAGTTTTGCCCCATTTTCTTGCACTTTCACTTGAAGTTTTATTCCCCATGTTGATGATGAAGAAGATCAGTAATACATCTAAAAGCTTTCAACACGTAATTTCTCACTTCTATCGGTCCTAAGCTATAAAAACGCCCCACAAATGTATGATGAATTACCTGAATATCGCTTATCGTTCTTATCTTATCTTATCTTCTTATCTTCCTAAATCATTTATACCGTGCGTCTATCGAAGGGCAGGACATAGAGATTTGCCTTTTGCTTTTGCCAATTTGGCCTTGCGCTGCTGCACAGGGTTGTGCTGAATTGGTTGCCTATAGTGTCTACGCATACAGCCATGGCATACAGCGCCTAAATGCTAAATTTGTCGTAATAGAAACGTACCAAGCGCACACAGAGCACGCACATGCCTTGCGGCCTTGACACAGGCCAAGCTGTAAACAGGTGATCATGAATCATGATCGTACATAGCGACACATCGCCACGTTGAAAAAAGGCGAATTTAAGGAACTTAAGAGTCTCTTTTAATTAAAGTTTGAGGTTGGAATCGCAAGGTATGGTGGGCAAACGAACAAAACTGACAAAACTGACGTAAAGTTTGAGGTTGGAATGTTGGAAAGACTGACAAACAAACTCAAATAGACTATCGCATACCTGTTGGAATAGCACCCTGTACATAGCATTGCATAAATAACCAAGGTATACTTGGTTGCTGACATTGTCATTTCTACTTGTCAGGCAAACGAGGCAAACGGCTTGATATGAGATAAAGAGCCGACACTGATGTCGCTATTACTGGCTAAACAACGTAATTAAAATGAAAGCGACAAAACTGGATTAACACACCCGATTAGCAAATCAACATCAAAGCGTCAAGAGCGAAGTCGCGCGCATGTTTTTGAATCATCAAGGACAGGGACACAGACTGATCGTGCGGTCGCTTCGGCCGGCTTCGAGCTTCGAGGTGAATCATTTCCTATCTATCGACTTTTGCACTTGTGCCGCACAGCCGCACGCAACTCGCAACGCACGGCGGCGTCGCATTCGTCCGATCCTCGGATCACGGATCGTCGTTCGTCGGCACGACGGCCGAAACACCACCAGACACCTGCTGGCGTTCCGCGCGTACAAACCAAAGGCACCACGGCATCGGCATCACGAACGCAGCAAGCAGCAACAATCCTGAACGATCCACTCGCGACGCGCTCCAACGCTCCAAGTTCCACCGCAGATCGCACATCGCACAAATCAGCACAAACCGATAATCGAGTTCACTTCCGTCGTTCCGCGAGTCGCTGCATGGCCTTCTTCTCTTTGCCTTTGCCGTTGTGACGCGTGAATCTCCCAAAGATGTGGCACTAGCTGCGCCACACACTCGCAACATCCCGGCGGCGCAGTCCATCCCGTCCAGCAAGCATGGATTGGGTCATCTCCGACGAGCTGCAGCTGACGGTGGGTCACGTCGTCGGCTGGGTGAGCGCCGGGGCGATGATCGTCGGCGGTGTCATTCCCTACATTCCGCAATACAAGCAAATCAAGCAAACCCAGGACGCCGAAGGTTTCTCATTGCTCGTCTGTCTTGCCCTCCTCATTGCCAACACACTCAGAATATTATTTTGGTGAGTGATGCAAATTGTTGCTTGGTTGCTGCCCACCCACATGCCAGCCTGCCACCCACCAGAACATTAAACAGCACCTTCAATGTCCAAACACATAAACACGCTTACAACTTACAACATTAAAAATAAAACAATCCCAGTAACACATAATATGTGAGTGCACTGAGTGTACTCACTACTCATATTTAATGTTGAATTGTTACAGGTTTGGTAAACATTTTGAATATCCATTGCTGATACAGAGTCTAGTGATGAATTTCACAATGTTTATGATGGTACATCTGTGTGTAAGTGTCCAGAATAAGAATGAGCTGATGCAGTCAAGGCAGCGCATCTTCACAGGTATTCTTCAGAATTCTCTCTTTTTAAAGTGTGTTCATAGCTTTAACATATCATGAACTTAACTGTTGATCTTGTTCTCAAATACTGTTTGAAAATGAAAGTGATTTTTATATGGTGGATGTGCTACTTCTACATTTTTGTTGTTGGTTTGGCAGCTAAGCCCCGTGAAGTGGTCAGATTGCTTCAGACAAAACCGCCACGCTCCTCACATAGTATTTGTGGTAAATTTTATATTGCTTGCACTAATTTCTATATTCTATTCTTAATTCTAATCTATTGAAAGTTCAATCAACATGCACAAACTTTAACAAAGTAAAATATGATATGACGCATTCTAACCTATGATTCTAATCTAACGTGACGTCATTGTAGGTATGTAGGTTAGAGTCATGGA